>CAIGQW010031024.1:4260068-4295068 GCA_903798125.1 Danio choprae
TATATATATATATATATATATATATATATATATATACACACACTACCTGACAAAAGCCTTGTCGCCTATCCAAGTTTTAGGAACAGCAAATATTAACTTGACTTCTAGTTGATCATTTAGTATCAGAAGTGGCTTATATGAAAGGCAAGGGCCTCTAGATTACGCTTATTTTACCAAAATAAAATATGATCATGCCTTGATTTTTAATTATTTAATTAGGACAGTAAGATCTGACTTTGCTTAGACAAAAGTCTTGTCACTTAACAGAAATAATGTACAGTATAGAATGTAAAGTCATGGTGCAGTGGAAAAATAATTATTATTGTATATGACTCCCATGAGCTTGGAGGACAGCATCCATTCATCTCTGCAATGACTCAAATAACTTATTAATAAAGTCATCTGGAATAACAAAGAAAGTGTTCTTGCAGGACTTCCTGAGTTTATCAAGATTCTTTGGATTCATCTTCAATGCCTCCTCCATCTTATCCCAGACATGCTCAATAATGTTCATGTCTGGTGACTGTGCTGGCCAGTCCTGGAGCACCATGAACTTTCAGGAACTTTGATGCTGCTGAAGAATTTGCCCTATCCTGTGGTTTGTAATGTAATGGGCAGCACAAATGTCTTGATACCTCAGGCTGTTGATGTTGCCATCCACTCTGCAGATGATTGGGATGCAGTTCAACAGATGATTTATCTGAAAAATCTACCTTCTGCCAGTTTTCCAAATGATCAACTAGAAGTCAAGCTATTATTTGTTAAAATGCATCAGCGACTCACCATATAATATCCAGGAAGAAGCTTCTGCAAGAACTCAGCCTCCTTGTGCATGACTGTCTTAATGATAAACTCATCATCCTTTGTGAGATAAAAGACTGAACCGCTGGCTCCGGGATTGGACAGTTCAATCAGCGGCTCGTTACACAGCGAATACTGAAAGCAAACGCAAACAATAGCACACATAAAAATAATACTAATTCATACACTTATAATAAAACCCAGCTTATGTTTATCACCAAATAGTCGTCGGGCCGTATGCCAAAGAGCTCTCTGAAGTAACGGAAGGCCACAGGAGCGTAGGTTTTGAAGCGGAAGTCTGGGAAATGATGTGCTGGCGTCAGGTTGCTCCCTTCACTGCAAAAAACACGGAGGCATTTATTGCCTGTGAAATTCCACATCTACCTTCAACTTTGGAGAGGCGGTTCACCTAGGGAAGAAGATGCTCTCCACCACGTAGAAATCCTGCATTAGGACGTCCCGCTCCGGCTTGGAACTCAGGTTACCAACCGTGTAGCCAATTCCCAGCTGAATGGCCCCCTTCAGCGCTGAAGATGTGGTCTGAGGAGAGAATAGCAAATATAGAACACCTTAGTTGCATTTTCAGACATATTAAACGCAAAACATTTTGCATTGATGTCATCGCTGTGTAATGTTTATGCTGAACTACCTTATTAGCAATGGTAAAGTTCCGGAAAATTAATTTGAATATAATTATTGTTTATGTAGTTATTTTGTATATTTAGTAGATGATGACTGGTAAATGTTTGACCTTTGTTTAAATAAATAAAAAAATGACATTAAAATCTGTCATTATAAATGCTAAAGAAAGTTACAAAATAAAAATATATGTGCTAAAATGACTCTTAATAGTATATATTTTTCAAGTATTATTGAAAGAATCAGCTGATATAATATAACGCATACCTAGAAGTAATGAAAATAATCTGAGTGCAATAAATTTTAAACCCAGAAAAAGTTGTTAAAACTGACTGATTTTGGGTTAGCATCAGAGAGCAGAGGTAATGTAAAAGAGAGGTATTTACTTACAACTGAATATTCAATAATGACCAATATTAATACCAAGCGATTTAACATAAAAGTAACACCATAATTAAAAAAAATGAGGAAGTTGTAATTCTGTGCTAAGGTATTCGTTAGGGATTTTAAATCAGATAAATAAATGTACAAATTTACAAAGTTTTCAGTCAGTACGCCGATTTCACACAATCCTTCATTTAAACCTTCCCTGATCAACAGTACTTTTACAGCATGGAAAAGAAAAGGGCTATTTCACATAGGAGATCTTTACATAGACAATCAATTTGTATCCTTTTGCGCAGCTGAAGGATACGTTTTCTCTCCCACAGTCTCATTTTTTTTTTGCTATCTACCTAAAGGTTAGTATTTTTTAAATTTAAGAGGCGACGCGGTGGCGCAGTGAGTAGAACAATCACCTCACAGCAAGAAGGTTGCTGCTTCGAGCCTCGGCTGGGTCAGTTGGCATTTCTGTGTGGAGTTTGCATGTTCTCCCTGTGTTTGTGTGGGTTTCCTCCGGGTGCTCCAGTTTCCCCCACAAGTCCATGCGGTATAGGTGAATTGGGTAAGCTAAATTGTTCGTAGTGTATGCGTGTATGGACGTAGTGTAACCCAGTGATGGGTTGCGGCTGGAAGGGCATCCGCTGCGTGAAACATATGCTGGATAAGTTGGTGGTTTATTCCGCGGTGGCGACCCCAGATTAATAAAGTCAATAAGCCGAAAAGAAAATGAATGAATGAATGAATGAATGAAATTTAAGACATTTTATGAGTTTTTAAGACCCAGCGGACACCCTTATTTACAGACTTTTTAGTTAAAAAAAATAAATAAATCCATTACTGTAGATGTAAAGCACCTTCTTATATGTGGTCTCTCCAGAAGCGTCCACTCCTCTGTGTCCGATCTTCTTCCCATGACCCGGCAGGCCTGACGATGAAGGCATCTTACATGAATAACAAAAACACAAAACGCTGTCAATCCCAGCATAAACACATTTATCTACAGTCTACAAGTAGAAGCTGTACAGAAACACACCTCTGTGATGAAAGCCTTTTTCGATATAGAATCTAGAAAAGAAAAAATGAACAGTGATCAGCCTGATATTGACAACACAATCTGAATAAATATCACTTTTTTTATCAGCTGCAAAATGAAAATGCAGACAGTCATGATTGTGATTCAAAATTGTGGTATATATTTGTTTGACATTAACATCCAGACTTCAACAGGTCTCCGACAGCATCGCCCGACTTTATTATTCAGCCTTCATTTATATTCCATCACAAACCCCGAAGCATCAGCAGCAGCTGTCAACAGCGACCGGGGTGTTTGTTGACAGAGAGACGGCTTGATAAAAATACATCATGTGAAGACGACGGCTGGGTTCCTCACCCCAGATTCATCCGCTTTTCCATGGCATCCCAATCAAGGTCAACAAGCTTCCTCAGAGTTTGAGTTGTATGTGGCATCAACAGACACATGCGGCTCTAAATAGGGCATTTGGACGCCAGACAGAGCTCATGGCTGTGCAGTGAGAAAGCAATGGAGATGGAGATTGATATAAAAAAAGAGAGGCTAAAAACTGCTTTAAGGATAAGTCAACCAAACATTTAAAGGGAAAGTTCACGCAAAATTTTCAATTCGCTGATTTAATCAATGTCAGATTATTTAGGTCCATGTGTAATCAAAATTTATATGTATTTTGCTAGCGCACATTGATATTTGT
The DNA here is from genome assembly GCA_903798125.1 of Danio choprae. NCBI lineage: Eukaryota > Metazoa > Chordata > Actinopteri > Cypriniformes > Danionidae > Danio > Danio choprae. Next base: position 4,263,614 of record CAIGQW010031024.1, read on the forward strand.
TAGGTGAATTAATCCGCGCAAGTTAATCCATTGAAAAAAATAGTCTTGGTAATCTTCAATCAAAGTCTGATAATTTGCTTCTGCATTTGGAGTAAGAGTGCAATGGTTCAAACTACTCATGGTTCAGTATGTATAACAGTTTTCACGAGGACTTTAAGTGGCTTTTTAGCAGAAACTGGGGTCTTGGTGATTCATAAAATGTGTCAAGGCATTTTTAAAGTAAAAAAATAAATAAAGCATAAACAGGCAACAAAAAATGAATGGTAGAGGCACATGGCTCTTAGGATTCAAAATAAGCCACTGGTATTCCTTTTGTTTTGCCTGTATACACTTTTTGACTCTATTCAATATCTTAGAAGGTCAAAGAGTGAGTAAATGAACAGCAATTTTCTTGATATTTTCATTTTTCTTTAGTAAACGTTAAATCAGATATTTAATTAACCATTTAAATGTTTTAAAGGGATAGTTCCTACAAAAACGATCATCATTGGTCATCATTTATTCATCCTGCACTTTTTCAAACCTGCTTCTGCAACAATGTACATTCCAAATTCTTTATAACAGTGTTTCTCAACCACATTCCTGGAGGACATTTTCCAGGTCTCCTTAACCAAACACACCTGATTCAGATCATCAGCTCATTAGCAGAGACTGAAAGACCTGTGATTGGTGTGACAGACAAAGGAGACATGCAAAACATGCAGGTGTGGTGGTCCTCCAGCAACGTGGTTGACAAACACTGCTTTAGAATACCTTGTTTTGTGTTCAACAGAAGAAAGAATTGTGTATAAGATTAATACCACTTGAGTGTAAGTAAATGATGAGGAGGTTTTCAGTTCCAGGTGAACTATCTGTTTAATTTTTTTCTTTTTAAATGGTAGGCCAGCAAACATTAATTTTGAAATTTGAACATTGAGCCATTTAAACCACTTAAATGTATCTGTTTTTAAATGGTAAGAGGACTCACTTACTCAAAAGATCTGGTTACAACAATTGGCAGCTAAATGAGGGGAAACGAACTTATGGACTCAATTGTAACGATTTACAAAATTATAACAATTTGTTCACAGATAAGACTGAATCAGTTCTTAATTTACTGACTCAATGTGATTTGGTCACAGTCTTTGATCATAAACCAATCACTCTTTTTAATCATACCCTCACGGAATCATTTAAAACGATTTAACCATAAACGCTCACCATCTAGAAATGATCAGTTCTTGAATTACTGACTCAATCATTTGCAACGCTCTGCAAAATCAAAATAATTGAGTCAATGATCCGGTCACAATGATTAGCAGCTAACTGGAGGGGAAAATCATTACATCTGCCCTGCATTGGTTCGTGATTGTGAACTGTTTTTATTTCAGCTCTTTAATGAAGAATTTGATGACTTGTAAACAAATGCGACATAATGACTTCCAAACATACTGGTCCAGTCTAAACAATTACTAGCTAACTTGAGGCAAAACATGTTCCGTGAATAACGTTTTTTGGGTAAACTACAACTGCAAATTTGTAAATGTGCTTTTGAACATGCTAGCTTGTTTCCAGCTATTGTAATCTTCTAGTGTAGACCCGAGACCTGAACATAAAGCTAATTATTTGCTAGTCCAATGTGTTCTAGCAGTTATAACAGACAAGACTAACAGCAAACGTGAAGCAAGCTAGAGTTCTCTAACACCTGTTTTGGGGGAATTGGCTGTTGTAGAATGAATTGAATGCTCCAAGCAAAATCAATTTTTAATTTTCACCTCTGAATTACCACATACACACAAGCGAGCCTCATGACCAATTTAGTTCCTGATATTTCTGGATCTGGCTGTCTGCATGGTATCCTGTTGTGGAGGACTGTTTGGGAAACGTTGTGATTTTCCTTAAAAGGTTTTCCTTTTTTTATTTATAGTTTATATTTGGATTTGCCTCAGTTCAAGCTGGAATGTTAACATTTTGTAGGATTTCTCAGCTGGCCAGGGTTAAAGACTATTAGACTCAATGCAGGCTTATTAGGAATATATGCCCAGGACTAATTTTTTGAAAACTGAGAAATATGGTCCCCGCAGTACATAATGGTATAACGAACGCCATTAGGGAGTACCTATGTATGAATTCTGGCGTTACTATAGTTTTGCTTGGTAACTCAAGACACACGGCTGCCTCTAGTGGATTTGTAAAAAAATAAAACTGCAACCATGTGTATGCCTGGGTACATATTTCTCTGTTCTCAAAGATGTAGCCCTGGGCACATATCTCCAATGAGCCTGGGTTGATTAAACGAGCACAAATCTACTTCTAATTCTTTCTTTTTTATACAGGTACAGAAGAAAATGTTATTTTGAATTTAAACTGCCTGCCTGCTTGCTAGCTGTGACTGAGCATTTGCCTAAATTCTGTTAAAACTTACTAAAGATTTACCTTCAACAACATAACATATTTATCAAACTATCACAAGTTTCAGTCACTTCTAAACTTACATGAAGCCACAATAAACTTAAACAACTTTCAAAACAGGAATTACAGCTCATAACGTCTCCAGTGCTAATGAATTAGCAAAACACCTCCTGAAATTCCAGATGGGTTGGTGTGATCACAGCCAGCTCAAAATGAACCTGAAATGATGAACATGTCTTCGAAGTGTCACAAACACCTCAAACTAGCATTCATTATATGGACTAAATTTAACAAAGACTTATAGCATATAGCTTGCTACTGTAAATGAAGAATATCACGAGGTCTCGTCACAAAAGTTAAAAAACTTAAAGTAAAACCATGACGGAATAGCTGCTTATATAACAGGAAAACAGAACTGTTGAAAGTAAATCAAAGGAATTAATAGACTATAAACCCACCTTTAAGGAAACATAAATCATTTAAATTGCTGACTTCTAAAGTAAAAAGAGGAAAACAAAAATTGGGAACTTAATTGAAGTAACCAGACTTTCTAACCAGCTAATAAGAAGAGTAAAGCCTTCTTTCTGCCTTACAATGTTTTTACACTAATTAGTATGTCCATGTGATTCCATCTTTATTGCTATGTTGTTTTTTTCCCATCCAAAATTATTTACAAAGGCTTGCAAAGAAATGTGTCTAAGAAGGACTCTGTGTCCTCTTGCAATAGATGCCCTACTCCCGCCGAGGTGCCAATGGGATTGAGTGTCTTCCAGTACCCCGGTCTGGTCTGCAGGCCGGCCTATAAAAAGCTCCATCCTCTTTGGGGCATTAGCAAGGAAGGGAAGGAATACAGAGAGACACCATTATGCAACTCTTGCTTGTTTTCCATTTCCCACTGGAGCTTGAAAACTCCCAGCCGTCTGAGCTATTAGAATAACACGAGCTGAGGAAATAGATGGAGTGTGTAGCAGACAGACATGCCCTGTTTTGCAAAGCAATATTGGTAAGCTCAAACGCTATACATGACTTTGACTATAGCCTAGGGCTTGATTATATATGCATCTCATGGGATGTTATTTGTTTAAATGGGAAAAAGTCATGTCCACATTTCACAGATGGTTTAATTGAGTACATTTGTTACTAGCACCACATCAGGATAATGAAGTGGGTGCTTGCAATGGTCCATTTGGTGGTAATAACCTCCAAATTGATTTGGAATTGATTTACTATAAAGGATCTTTTCATATCTAGGCCTTCATCGGTTCAGCGCTGTTCTTAATGAGTCGAGCAGGACAGCCAATAAACAGAGCAGCAACACAGAGATTTATCAATGGAAGACTTATTTTTGCTCATACATTAAGTCTGTATGTTTATTTTTGCTAGCACACATTGTTATTCTTTAGGTGAACAATTAATCTGTGCAAATTAATCTACTGGGGAAATAAGTTTTTTGGTAACCTGCAATGGTCTGACCATTTGCTTCTGTGTTTGGAGTGGTCATCCTTCTATGTTGACGTCAATTCAAGGACTATTCAAGGACCCAATATTCTTAGCAACACCCCTCTTACCGTTAGTTTGCTGTTAGGGAATGATGCACTTAAGCAAGCTCTGCTCCCAACTCAATATTCCATTTCAGCTGGAAACTACATCAACATTCTGAAATAAAAGTCTCAGCAACTTCCGGTTTATGCCGACTTTAAATGTTTGCAGAGTTATGCCAGTTGTGTAAGTGGTATTGAGTGACCCCTGTGTGCCATACTGGTCTCGACTCGAGTCCCACTGAGGAGCTCTGGAAGGTCAAAAGGACGAGGAATGACGGTGGAAGAAGAAAGAGGATTATGGTTTCATGTTTTTGTTTATGTTTATATTGCAGTTGTCCATGTGAGGACAGTTTACGTATAAGATTTGTGCATGTTTGCACATAGGCTAATCCCTAAAAACAAGGGTGGGAGGATGAGTGCATCCATGTCACTTTAGGTGTGAAAATGCAGTGTAGCTGTTGTGTATAATTTATTTTAGGGAGTTGAATAGTTATGCAAAAGAAGACTTTGTCACAAAACAAGCAACAAGACTGCAAACTCTTAGGGGCCATTCATACAGAAGGCATTTTTTTCATTCTAATGCGCTACATTTCCATTTTTTTTTCTATGTAAACTTAAGGCTGGGACACACCAAGCCAACGGTTAGGCATTGGGCATCGTCAGTTCGTCAGTTAGTGTCGGTGCGACTAGTTAGTTTGGTGTGTTCCACCAGCCTGATCTCATGACGAAACGTAACTATTTTAAGTTTTTGTCAGTTTAGTGGTTAATTAAGTCGTACGAAAATGTACAAATTTTAAAAGGAGGCATGGCATCCAACCCCACCCCTAAACTCAACCGTCATTGAGGAATAAGCAAATCGTACTAAAATGTATGAATGAGATCGTACGATTTCATACGAATTAGCCACTAAGTCAAAATGTTACGAATTGCCATGAGATATCGTTGCATGTCACCTCTTGTCGGATTAACGTAAAAGCTTGTTGGCCCGATTCAGCATGTCGAATTGGTGTTATCCGTTGACTGAAGAGATCACTCTGACTGCAACGAATCAGAGCACAAGTGTGATGTAACAAGTAAACAATTTAAGCCAAGAAGAAACACAAAGGGGCCGGTTGTAATTTCGCTACATCTCTCATATATTTGATATGGATTATTAGATATGGATTATCAGACATATTTGCAGGACCAAAACTCTCCGTAGTGAGTGACAATTACCATGATAATGATACTGAACGCTGCTTTGGTACTGACACGTCCTCCCACGCAGGTCGTTTCAATTGGCTGCCGTCTGTTTGGTGTGTTCATGGGCAACTTTTTGGTCCAGACAGAACCAAAAACGAGCCAACTTGAGGCGACAACACAGTTGGGTAATGTCGCCGCTAGTTGTTTGGTGTCAGCTTGGTGTGTACCGGCCCATATGCTTGATGGACTTCCATGACCCTTACACTCACATTTTGCAGCACCTCATGTTTTTACACCACGTTGTCAGGTTTAAATTATGTAACTTTTACACATAGTGCTGTTCATCTATGTCAGTTCCACAGAAGTGGACCAATCAGAAGAGCTAAGGCGAGGCAAGCATTATGAGCTTCTGTTTACAGAAGCAAGTTGACATAACATGTGTTTTATTTGATGTTAACAAGGCGGAGGAGGTGTTTTTAAATAACATTCCTAATGCTGCTTTCTGTGTGAATGCCCCCTTTCAGTGTTTTCATTTTTCATTCAACGCAATTGAAAAATTGCTTATTCGTATTAATTTGTAAGATCTCATGGTATGATTTAAGTATGATTTGCTTATCCCCCAATGAGGGGTAGATTAGGAGGTAATCTCTTTTTGGAAGCAAAAAATGAAATCGTAAGAATTTGTACAAATTATTCCGAAATACGTAAAAGAGCTACGTCTCCTCATGAGATTGGGCTGATAAATTTCCAACTTGTGAACAAAATTGTATTTTTGAATGAAGGGATGCTGAACATATCACTTATAGGCTGTAGTATTTTCTTAATTGTACTTATAACAGTCGAAAAACTGGATATTCAGCTGTGACCTATACTGTATGACCTACACTGTGTGTGTGTGTGTGTGTGTGTGTGTGTGTGTGTGTGTGTGTGTGTGTGTGTGTGTGTGTGCGTGTGTGTGTGTGTGTGTGTGTGTGTGCGTGCATGCGTTTTCTTTATTTGGATTACCTGTGCCTTCATCTAACACTCAACTAAAGTGAGTCTTTAAAAGCATTAATAATTTGAAATGCAAATGTAAAGCAATTAGCATCTTAGTGACACATTTACATAAACACTGCATAAAAACTCCAGGAAAACTGTCAATCACCAAAATGTGGTCTGACTTTAAGAACAAAACAAGGGAGGACGGTGCATCACTTCATGTGTGAAAATGACTCACGGGTCACTGCGAGACCCCCATAAACACATGTCATGTGATTGTGTGCATTACAGTCAGCATGTTTTCCCACACACATCTACACAGGAGACGTCTAAGAGTTGACCAATGAAAACAAGAAGATGCCGAGGCAGGAGATGCCAGTACCAGGGGAATTCAGGGAGTAAATTGCGAGTGTTTGGAAGCAGTTTAAACGAGTTTTAAAGAGTAAGCGTTAAGACAGTATGTGACATTTACTATGAGCCAATTGCTTTAGCATTTACATCTTTGGAAAAGAGTAACCACGATACAGTTTGCAAAGCTTCAACGCGTACGCAAAGCAACAAATCTTGCCAGCAATGACTTTGAGAAAGGTCAATCTTAAGTGCACACTGAAGCACTTTGTGGAGTGGATCTCATCGAAATCTCTTATAAAAGCATGATCTTATACTATGCTTAAACTCAAAACATCAACCTTTTTTTTAAACCAGAAAAAGGTTACAGGTGGGTTTGTGTATATATCTTTTAAGCATTTAAAACTGGAAAACGGATCATTAGGTTTACTAGGGCATTTTTGACAGTTCCATGCATGTGAACGCATTCATTAACATCACACACAGCTATGTGAATTATTAACAGCAGTAAAACACAGATGAGAAAACAGCAGTTTCTTTGAGGCACAAAACAAGACTGAATTTCAGAGATTGTTATCAAAGTGAAAACCTGACCTTATCATATCGATATAAAGTGAAGTTCAAAATCAAATTTAAAGCAGTTAACAAAGTTAAAGGAATTAACTAAGCGTAAAACAAAAAAATCTTACAGAAGCTACTTTGTGCCACAAAATGAAAAAGAAAAGTTTTTTTTCACAATTCTGAATTCTTTAAGCAATTGCAAGCTTATATCTCATAATTCTCATTAAATCTCATAAATGTTCTTATCATAATTGATAGTTTATTAGAAATGCATGCTATAATACCACAATATTAAGTCATAACCTCACAACTGGCAGTTAGCGTATGGGTTTATTATGAGATATAACCTCATAAACTAAACTAAATATAAACTAAAAATAGTGAAACATAAATCAAAGAAAACAGCCTTTTTTTCTTTCTCTACAAAGAAATGCATAATTACTTAATAAAACTCAGAATTACAAGATATTAGATTTGCAATACAAAAAAAGTAAAAAGTAAAATAAAGACATAACAGGTCAGATTTTTAAGATAAAAGGCTGCAATTATTTTATTTCTCTATTACAAAAACAGGCTTAGATCATTTTTAGAGCAATAACCTTATTATAAATTTCCGACATCCAATCAGATCTTCTTGTTTTTCATTCATATGAATTATTTATGACTTTTTCAATCAATAAAATTAGTATTATACTTCCCCCCCTATGATATACTAAGCGAGTATACAGTGGTGGATTACACTAGCTGGTGTTTGGGTATTATAATCATTCAAAACAAACACAACTTCTATTTGCAATATGATTCCTATTCAAATAATCTAGGACAACAAAACATCATAATAATGCCATCTGTCAGTCATTATAAGAATGTCAACCTTCATGCAGAATGCTTTAATACATTCAGCTGAGCACATGCAAAAGTCATTGATCCTCAACATATGCCATGCAACCCTTTACCCCAATTCTCACCTCAAGCCCCCCTCATCCATCTGTCATCAGCCCAGAATCCCTGCTATGCTGAAGGCTAACTAGCTGATGCTGGCTTTAACCTGACATTTCACACCATCCACCTGATGACATCCAAACAAAACTGCATTTATTATAAATTCACGCTCTCTCAGTCTCCATACGAGCCATAATAAGCAAACGCTCGCGTGACAAATAATCACGCATCAGGTCCCACATCCATGCTAGTTTTGCTAGCTCTATCCATGTGCATCCCAAACACATATGAATCACTTAGATATGATAGGATGAATAAATGTGTCCATTAAGCCGTCTTTTGAATCAGAATGATTCAGTTAGTTACCCGCATCCACGTCGTCCGCCGACCCCGCGTCCTCGGATGCTGTTGCCCCGGATAACGGACTCCCATCCCCGGCCTCGGACAGACTGGCCGCCCCTTCAGCCGCCGCCGCTTCCATTCAATCTCCCGGGATGAATCCTCCGAGCTACAGAGGGTAAATATTTCCTAATGAACACAGCTTTCGCTCGCTGTCTGTATGGATATGACTGAAATGAATGCGGGAGGTTGAGGAGCGTCGCGGTCCTCCTGCTCTCCTCAGCTGTCATGCACTGGATTTGGGATGATGTGCGATTCACGACTCCGGTTTGTTTGAACAGGTGGAATGGTTCAGTAGTTCATTTGAACCGACTCGCAGACTAGCATGTTAATATGGACACGTTTAGCTTTTTCAGTAAGAGACGGTAAATATAAAGAAATTGGGATAAATATTTTGATATATTATAGTTTCACAGCAGTACGTGTGTCAATTTTGACGTAGATAAAACCTTTTTTTAAAAGAAGAAACTGCTTTTGACATGATTGTCAAGTTGAACGAATTCAAAGTGATAAACAGCATACATGTTATTTGCTTTGCCTTATAAAGTGTTCTGAGTATAAGGAAAGCAGCCTAAACACACCTTTAGTTGTTTCCATACTTTAACAATTTGATATAGAAAGTACCTACAAATACAATAAAAATTGTTTTAAGTGAATGAGTTTTTTCCTCCTGCACCGTCATAAATCTCCGCTTCAGCTGCACTTACAGACACTACTTCACAGATGTATTTATGTCTGTATTCTGAAGGTTTCTAAAGAGGTTTATAAGTAATTTGTCTAATTATAGCTATATTACAATTGTTATTATTTATAGTGATAAACAGCAGACATTTTCGTATTGAAAGATAGATAAGACACAATGAATTGTTTTGATTCACTACCGCGAATCAACTAAATCGATTCGTAAGAACGAATCGCACTTCCAAACGAACGCACAGAGTGTTTGAATGAGGCGCCTGCTGCTCTCTGTTGGTGAATCCTCAGTAATGCAGGTGAGAGAAAAAAGCTTAACTCAGTTATACAATATCCTCTTTAAATGTTAAATTATTAAAAATATAAATACAAAAAACTAACATAATCGTAAAAAACGATTGAAGTATACCATTCATAAAATTCTAATTTGCATGAAATTATTTTTTTTACACACACAGATTATTAAAAAAAAAAACTTAAAATGATCAATTATACAATTTATACAAACATATACCCAGACTTCAACATTTTCATTCTGTTTAACCTATTAAAATAACTATAACAGAAATAATAAATAAATCTTATTAAAAAACAAATACAACAAAATTACTAAAACTTTAACAAAAATTTTAATAAAACATATATTAATATAAAAAAAAACACACACTATAAAATCTCAAAAACACTAAAATAAAACACAAAAAACACAGAATCTACTGTTCAACAGAATCTCTTTGCATTTATTAATAAATGTACACTACAACAGCGTGTTTAGTGTTAATGAAAAGCACATCTCTTCATCTGGCCTCTCTGCAGACTGACGCTGAGCACTCGTGATGCCCTCAGGAGGAGGTGCACGCCAAACACATCAGGTCTGTTCTTTCCTCAACATGGGTTTCCAAACAAACCTTCATCAGTCCATGAGCGGCATCACTCACACCCAGCACTCAGACGCTAGTTCAGCTAATCCAGCACATTAGAGATATTTAGGAAGATCCTTCTCCACCACCTGAAAGAGAAATGACATTTACAGACAATTACGCACATGATGATGTAGTTCATGACTTTAAACAGATGCAATAATAATTAAAGGTGAGAAGAGAATGAGAAACATACACTTGGATCCTGCAATGGGGAATATCTCTTCATAACCTGGCCTTCACGGTTAATGAGGAACTAACATTTAGACAAAAAGGAAAATGATAATGATTAGTAATCGTTTATTTTGACTTATTTGAATGAATTTAGAACATTATTTGATTTGTCTATAAAAGAAATGTACAAACCTTTGTGAAGTTCCATTTGATGCCACTGTAACAGAATAAAAAAGACGTCAGTTTTGTCGATTTACATTTTTATATCATAATTCTGAGTGTTCATCTGAAATAAATGTGTCTTGGTTTTCGTAATTATGACTTAGCATTAATTGTAACTGTCACAAATGACAAAATTGGTCAAAATATATTCTATGTTGAGTTTGTTTTATAAAGTGCTTGTTTTTAATCTCATAATTAGTTTTTTTTAAATCATTTTTATGTTGTCTCAGATTATTATGTCAAAAATAAATTGGCAAATGTTTCATAATTATGAGTCATAATTATGACTTTTTATTCATTGTTATGATATAATTCCTATTAATGTCACAAATATGAGTATGCCGATAATTAATTTGTTTTTCATAAATATGACAGCATTCTTCTAAATGTTTTATCCTAAAGACGAGCCACAGTTATAGGCTAAAAACATATTTTTTGTCTCATAATGTTTTTGTCATAAATGACTTAGTATGTCAAAATGTCAACGTTTTATATCATAAATAAAAATAAAGATATTCAAAATATTTTATGTTCAACAGAAGAAAAGTATTATTATTATCTCTTTATCTAATAAATTCAATATTTTATGTTGTAAAAAAGACAACATTCTTCAAAATATCTTCTTTATTGTTCAATAGAAGAATAAAATACATTTTTATGACATTATCGTAAAATTTAAACTTTTTCATAAAGCCAGTGTTTCATCTCAAATTTTCCTAATTCTCAATTTGTCAAAATGTACTTTAATGTCGTAATTATGAAAACGTTCTTTAAAATATCCCAAAAATACCAAATAAAAAAGCCAATCTATCAACTCACTTTCCAAGGAATCCTTTTCCATTGGGCTGATCCTTCAGCCACTTCCAGAGCGGATGAGCCCCGTCGCCATTCACATCGATCTTGCTGAACATGTCAAACTCTGCGTTGTATGACTTGGCGAATTCCTTGATTTGGGTATTAGTTCCTGGTTCCTGAATAAAAAATATACTTGGATCATAGTATGTAATCATATTAAAAACATTAAATAAACAATGCACTTCTTATTGGAAATAGACTCATTTTACAACTCCCCTACATTTAAACAACTCAGTTTTACCATTTTTAAATCCTTTCAACCAATCTCTGTGTCTGGCTGGAGCACTTTTAGCTTAGCTTAGCATGAATCATTGAATCGTATTAGACCATTAGCATCTCACTCAAAAATGCATTAAAGAGTTTCGATATTTTTTTTATTTAAAGCAACTTTTCAGTCAAGAAAAGAATCAAAATTCAATGATTTATGCTAAGCTAAGCTAAAAATGCTCCCACCAGACATGGAAATTGGCTGAATGGATTCAAAAGTGGTAAAACTCAATACTTTAACTCTAGCTGACTTGTAAAGTGAGCCTATTTCCAAAAAAGTGGAGCATTTTTTATGTCCATACCTGACGTCCGAACTGGTTTGACGGGAAGGCCAGGATGCGTAAACCTCTCTCAGAGTACTTGGCGTGCATCTGTGCAAACTGAGAGTAGTTTACTGGGGTTTTGCCTCATTTGGAGGCAACATTTGTGATGATCACAACTTTTCCCCTAAAATATGTAAATATAAAAGTAAATTAGTGTCACAAAGTCATTGGAGCAAGAAATAATATGCTAAATGGTTAAAAATACTGAAACATTGTGATAATTAAGTTGTTTTTAAAACACAGGTTAGTTTTAGCTGCTAGAAGATGCATTACAAATGAAAACAGCGTATTTTAAAATCGGCACAAAATATAAAACATTCTTGATATACTCCAAGTTAATAGTCTAAAAATCTTTTATGGTGTAAATGGACTTTCACACAAATCTATAAGCTCTCAAAATCTGCAGACTGTAATGTTTCATTTCATCCATAAACAAACATCCTTCGTGCCTTAAGGGTGAAAATAATCAGCAACTGTTCTTCTGCCATGCTAATTTTCATCCCACACCTGTATTTTTCCAGAGAAACTTCATTTCCATCTATATCTGTGGCTGTGAATTCATAAATGGATTTGGCTGTCTGCCAGTCCTCTAGCTGTGCAGACTGAGAACAGAAACACCACAACAAATTTGAATAAACAAGAACACTTTTCATCACAAACAATACACAAACACACTAACTAAAAACCAGCTAATGCAACATTCACATTCAAATAATGGGCATATCTTGTCATAGCTAACATGCCAATTCCTGCTACACTGAAAAACAAAACAATCCTGGTTGCCTTGATTTTTGTCAACGTTTGGTTGCCTGAATCAAATTAATCTTATGAGTCATATTAACTTGAATTACAATAAAACTGACTTAAAATGGCATGTATAACAAAAAAAAAAGGTTATAATTAACATAAAAACACGTTGTCATGACGTATTGATCATATCAGCATAGGAACATACTAATTCATGCTATACACATGTTAGCAACATGCTTATTATTGCTAGCAACGTGCTAATATATGATAGCCACCAAAGTCCAATGTGCTAGCCTTGCTAGAAACTGCTAAATGCTAATGCTAATTAAGGCTAACAGTATGTAAACATACTAGAAACATGCTAACAACAAACTTTCCTCAACTAGTTCTAACTTACATTACGTTAAACTGACATAAAAGGTTTGTGTGACTTTAAAAAATTAAGTTGAACCATGGTTAACTTATTTTAGCAAGTTAACATTAAAAACATTAGCTGCCATGACTAATCATATCATTTCTTTACAGTGTGCTAATCCAGCGTTTGTGTTCAAGTAATGAGCATATCTTACCATAGTCTGCAACACTAGAGAGAAAACGACAGCGGACCCTAAGAATCGCATGACTGCCTTTCAGTATTTACTACTGAAACGGCAGACAGCGAATTACGTTAAATCCTCTTAACGTCCCTGAACTCCCACAACACTGCAGACTCCTCATATATATAATGCTTCAAGTAAACATTAACTCGACCCAGAGGCAGTTTTATTCCCTATAGGTTGAAGTTCTGTCGACTAAAGGGCTACGTGTTGAGTGTTTGACTGTAAACTGTGATGATAATGGAGGATTTGAGGTTAAAGGTCACTGGGTGACGATCTTGCACAACTGAAAGATTTGAGAGCTTGATATGGTACCATTCGCTTTGCATATTAGATAAGCTGTGGTGTGTGTTTGGTAATGCAAACACTGGATCTGTTTGACTTGGATACTGACTTCAGGGATTGATTCGTGCCATAAGGATATTATGAAATAGAAAAAGTGGGATAATAATACATTTTTAAAAACCTGACTTTAAAATGTAAATATATATAGACTGACTGTGAAACTATGATATTATGTCTTAAGTCAGGACATTAAGCCTTAATCATGAGAGCGAGGTTGAAGTTATGAGATAATGTCACAATTATGAAATTTTAAAAATGACTATGTCACTATGTGATTATGAGAACAAAGTTGAAATGATGAGATACTGTCTTATTTCTAAAATTGCAAGTGATAAATTAGATTTTTTACATCATTATTTATTTTCCCACATCACAGTTTGCCATTTTGTCACAATTATTGCGACAAATTATTATTGTGTAAATACTGTGACAATTATTAGTATGCATTATAATATGTATGTAGTATGTTTTTAGTATCTAGTATGCTTGTTCCATAATGAACCGTCACAGTCGGAATGTCAATATTTGGATTAATATTAAAAGTAATTTTTGTAATAATAATGCAGTATGCTTTTTGTCATAATTTAGATTTTTAAAGTATGTTACTCACAATTATGACTTGCTATGTCACTATTTTCACTTATGTCATATATGTTTTGTTTTACGTCAAAATTGTTAATTATTGTCACAATCACCCTTTTATAATATGCTTTTGTTATATCTTTGACTTAAAATTTTCACAATAATGACCTGGTATGTCACTGTTTTGACTCATTTCATAATTGTGACTATTTAACATTACAATTCAACTTTTTACATCATAGTTTTATCCTTTTTTGTCATAATTGTGTCTTTGGCATTTGTTCATTGCATTTTGGCCATGAACCAAGGTTATATAATGTTTTTGAACATTTGTTAGAAGTAACATGTATTTAATTGTCTTTTAAATATCGAAATACAAATTACAATTTCTTTCATGGTGCTTCAAGGTATATAATAGGTACAAAAATGTAAAACAAGCAAATATATTTCAAATCGAAAAATCTATTAGGATGCAGATTTTTGGAACCACGTTTTTTTTTCGGATGAAGCCTCGTTAATTAATTAATTTATTTATTCATTCATTCATTCATTAGACAAAACAGCCATTATTAGGGTATTATTACTATTGTTGTTGTGCTTGCGCATTGTTTATATAACGGAAAAAGGTAACAGCTCTGACACAACGACCAATGACCTAAATACACCAAGACCTCTCATCTTGAGCAACAGGACTGATTGTGCAAACAACCGAGGATAAAACATTTGCAAAACCCCCGTAATTACGCAGCAAATAACCCCATAACATTATTCAACATTACGTAATATTCTAAATTAGCAAGTTCAGAAGTATAACTTTACAATACCGCTGCACCAATGATCCCACTGCTCGATAAAGCCCCAAACAGCAAAAAACGATAAATGAATCCCATATTCTGCTCTTTTCCGCCTTGCAAAGTTCAGTCAGTTTTGCTGTCGAACTCCCAGAGAATCGTTCTTTTGAGTCGATTCTTTTCAATAAATCAGATGAACCGCTTCGCGGAACGATTCATTTTAAAGAGATTCTCGAGTAAACCTGAGTATTAAGGCATACTAATATGCTAGGGCAAAATTATAGGGCGTATCATTTTGTGAACCGGTTTTTAAAACAACTCATTGTTCTTAACGCTTTTTTAACTGTTTTTGAGCACAAACAGGCATAACGCCACAATAAAATCTACTCAATCAAAATCCTCTGAAATAATTGCTAATGTGATTTTAAATTTTAAACCATGTAACATTCTCTAAAAACGCTAGGGACGACGCTCTATGCGTCAAAATTAATCGCCGAATCACTTTGTGAACCGGATCTTTGAACTGCTCGAAGGAATCTATATTTAAATCTTACGCATTTCCCAAATGTTACACAACCATCTTCCCTTCTTTATTCGTTTACATAAATGAAAAAGCATATTTAAAAAAACGATAGCTGTGATATTGCTTAGGAGCTGTAATACAATCTAAATAACGCGGACTGTTTTGTGTACGAAATAAAACTGCGCACTGTATCTACGCTGTGGCGTAACGTCTGACGTCATATAGACGCGCCAGCAACGGGAACCAAACGTGGAGTAAAAGCGTCGCATAAGCGGATTGTTTTGATCGTAAAATTTTGTATTAATCTTATTTTTAGCGCAGTATGGATGACGAGGAAGAGACATACAGACTATGGAAAATTAGAAAAACTATAATGCAGGTAGAGGAAGAGATATATGCCTAAGTAATAACGTTTCGTAGACAGTTAGTTTAGTGACGCTTGTTCCGGTTCGTTGTTGATTAAATTTAGTGTCTTTTAAAATAGCATACACATTTAAATAACAGAAATTATTTGATGTAATTATAATATTGATATTATGTATTAACAGCTTTGTCACGATCGTGGCTATTTGGTGACGCAAGATGAATTGGACCAGACTCTTGATGAATTCAGGAGTCAGTTTGGAGATAAACCGAGCGAGGGTCGACCACGACGAAATGACCTGACAGTCCTGGTGGCCCACAATGACGACCCGACCGACCAGATGTTTGTGTTCTTTCCGGGTATGTTGTATTACGCAGCAGCCCCATTTAATTAAACTAGTACGAGATAACAAGGAGTGGTTGATCAATTTAGGATTTACGTTAGAGTTTAAATTTATCTAAACTCAAATTTTTCTTGCAGAGGAACCAAAGGTTGGCATCAAAACCATAAAGATGTATTGCCAGCGCATGCAGGAGGAAAACATCACCCGCGCCATCATTGTAGTACAGATGGGCATGACACCCTCCGCCAAACAGGTGCAGCTTGCACATTTGCTAATGTTTATAGTACTAACGAAGAATGCTTTTCAAGACTGTTAAGGTTTTTCTCTCTCACATTTCAGTCTCTGGTAGACATGGCACCGAAGTACATACTTGAGCAGTTTCTTCAGCAGGAGCTTCTAATCAACATTACTGAACACGAGGTGAGGATAGTTCACCCCAAAATGAAAATTCAACTTGTCTTCTAGCCGGTTTAAATTCATTCATCAAAAAACATCCATTGACTTCCATAGTATTTTTTTTGCTCAATGTGAAATGGCTGTTTTTTATTTTTATTTTTTTTTAATATTCTTCAGAATGGGTTTGATTTTCTTGAACAAAGATGCCCAAACTGAGATGTTTTAGATCCAACTTGCTTTAGCGCACATGCCTGGAAGTTTCTAGTAGACCTAGTAAGAGCTCGATTAAGCTGGTTCAAGGGTCGGAGTTAAACTCTGTAGGGCTGAGTTTGGGCACCTTTTTTTCTTGATAGTAATTATCATTATATTTATCATTCTTGTTACATGCATGCTTTAAAAGACGCTTAAGACTTTCATTTATTCATCATTTGCAATAACTATGGTTTCATTTCTTTCAGCTTGTTCCAGAGCACATAGTTATGACAAAAGAAGAAGTGACGGAGTTGCTGGCACGGTAGTATCCTTTCTTGAAAGATGCTTAAAGTTTAAAGCAGTGTTATTTTGGCATTTTCTACGGTTTAGCTTAACTTTATAGCAGGCCCGGCGCTACGGGGGGGGGGGGGCAAAAGGGGGCATTGCCCCCTCAGAAAGAATTTGTGCCCCCTCAGTTTTCATAAGGGATTAGTTCACTCAAAACTGAATTTTTTTTTCTGTCATTAATTACTAAAAAACCCCTCATTCCAACCTTCAGAGCACAAATTTAAATATTTTATAATATGATAAAGCAATTTAATTGTGAAATTAAAGCAATAGTCCAGAGATCAGGTTCCTGCGCCAGGTCAGGGTGCGCCCGTATAAACATGCACGCGGCGGCAGAGGCGGACTCTAAACTCACATGGGAGAAAATTGGACTAGTGGATGACATGAAGGCGAGCAGCCTAATTCATTTCATGTTTTTGTTAACTAATTCTTTAAATACAACTCTCTTGAGCTCTAAAGGAAAAAAAAAGCACAAAAGAAATTTCCGTTGAATTAATTTTAGCAGAGACGCACTTGCCTGTCATTTTTACATTCGTTTTTTATTTAGGGATTAATATAAGAGTAGCCTAATACAATGTTCAGTTGGACACTGCACAGTCCCACAGTAGGCTACACAGTAATTATTATTATATTTAATATTATTAAAATTAAGCTGTAAAATTTTATTAAATACAGTTAGCATATCGATTTTGTTTTTGTAAATTGTAGCTGGCTCTAAAATAAAGTTATTAGGCTAAATAAATAAAATGACGGGTAGGCCTAATGGTTTATGGTGGCTTTTTTTTTTTTTTTTTTTTACAAATGTTAACTGGACAATTTCATGAAAAAAAACCCCACTTATGATAGCCTAACAGAAATCTTTATTTTTACCTTTAAAATTATAATAAAAAGTTATATAGCCTATTGAGTTGCATGTTATCCATGGTAATAACTGTGAATTTCCTTTAGTTTTTTTAGGTAGGTAGAGAGACTCTCTGTTTTGCTACACTAATGCCTTAAAATGTAGCACATTTAACACTATTTTTTAAAAATGACATTAGATTGAACATTTAACTTTCCTAACACTGATATTGGTTGGGTAATGAAGCGTGATGACTCTGTTATGCTGATTTCACTATATTTATTTACCGGTTATATGAATAGTGGGTTAGCTTGCATGTGTGGGCATAGTTTGATGTCTTTACCTAAAACAAAAAAAAAACGGAAAGAAATAAGGAGAATAAAACATTATTTAAACCACTCGTTTGGCACTGAAGCCATGATCTGTATGTGTTAATGTAAACAGTATCGTTGCATAACCTTCATTGATAAAATCAGTAATAGCGAAACTGTGCATATTATTACTATAAAAAGTATATTACTGCCTTAAGTCAGTAACTTAGGCAGTAATGCAAAGCAATAAATTAGTGAATAGCCTAAATGAAAGGAATAAGAGAGACCAAAATCAGTCACCAAGTCTAGTGCCCCCTTATGTGATTAAAATCCCCCCTCAGTTATGACATCTTGGCGCCGGGCCTGGTTTATAGTGTAACATACATGGATAGTTCACAGTACATGTAGGTCACCTTGACCAGCTCTTCTCCAGTAAGCTAAAGGAAAGCCAACTTCCCAGAATTCAAGCTGGGGATCCCGTCGCCCGTTACTTTGGCTTGAAGAGAGGCCAGGTAGGAAATCAGACCAAAGTAAAATTCTCTCATTTTGATTGACAGCAATCAGCTGATAGTTTACGAATGTGTTTTTCAGGTCGTTAAGATCATCAGACCGAGTGAAACTGCTGGACGGTACATCACATACAGATTGGTCCAGTAATGCTGGTGAGATCTTGTCTTTTATTAACCTTATATATATATATATAAATAATTTTTTTTTTGCTTACATGCAAGTTCGATTTAATAATACATCACATGATCCATTGATTCATTTCTAAATTGGCTGGTTAGAATATAGTTTAAAAGATTCAATGATTCACTTATTTATGGATAGTCTGTTTTCAAGGAACTGCATAAAACTCAGCCAATTATTGTTAATATAATTGTAAATTCTATAAAGTGTTAAGATATAACAAACATTGTAGATGCCTGCAGTCTGTTTAGCTACACGTTTCAGTTCTAGAAACTTCCTCAGCATCTTTAGTAGTGTTACTTTTTAAAGACTTAATTTAATGTTTTATCATTTGTTTGACAGGTTTATTTTTCCAGCTGCTGAAATTGAACTTCATTTTGTCTTTTTACAATTTTTAACTAATAAAATGTTTCTGTTACATCGTCTCCTTCCATTTGTCCAGTTCTAAATGAGTTGTCAACATTATTAATCATAATATAAAGAAAAATATCAAACACTCACCTTTTTCTTTCCAAAAGCCATTGATTCAAATGCATAAAGAGAAGTCAAATGTTTACAAGCGTTGTTCACCCAAATTAACAATCACTTCCTTATTGGCTATGGTGTAACGTCATTTGCATGTTACCATGACGTCCAGTCGTTTTGCATAAAGACAGTTACTGATGGTTCTTGAATCATTTGGTTTTTTTTTTATTATTATTAATATTAAAAGACAAGCATAAAACCTCAAAACATACAATGCATGATGGGTTGATGATGCCCGGATCACTGTTTGGCAAAAGTAAAAGCTGAAGAGATTTTTAAAGTGAACCAAGAGTTTAAGGCTGTTAAATATTAAAAGTGGTCTTTAAAAACACAAAGGTTCATGGGTGGGCTCAGGAGGTGAGTGTTTTGGTGGTGTTGTTACTCTGGTTGATGTTGAGCGCCGCCAGCGAGTGGCTCTGGTCGTCTAGCTCTGGTGGTTCGCTCTCAGGGAGGGCAGGAGGGTCAGCGCTGGAGCTCTGCAGGGTCACCAGGAGCACCGCTGGCCTGCTTTGGGTGGAGGTGTCATCGACAGGCTGCTCTGCCTCTGGGTCTGAATCCAAGTCCAGACTGTGCTCCAGAGAATCTGGGGTTCCTGTACAACTCTCTGCTGACACACGACAGAGATATGAACAAAGCAATTTATAAAATTAAATAAAGAAAAAAGCTACTAATAATAAAACAAATTGATGGACCAAAAAAGTAAAACCAACTGAGTTTGTATGTGTGTGTATATATATATATATATTAATAATAATGATGATTAAAACTTAACTGAAAAAATCCTAATCTAAAATTGTAAAATATAAAAATAATGTACGGGTATTGATAGACTGTATAGGTAAAAAAAAAAAAAAAAAAAAAGTAAAACCAACTCAAGAGGTTATTACCCAGCTTCTATGAGCACCATCAGAACAAAATTGTTAGAAAATCTTAATCAATGAGTATTCAAGGCATCAATAGAAACTAGTGATAAATAAAATTAAAACAATATAAAAAATACATACATTTAAAATTAAAATACAAATATATATATCTCAAATTTATATCACTAAAATTATAGATTTATAAATGAGAAATAAATTAATATGAATAAGGTTAAACAAAACTTAGTCAAATACTAAAATATTAAAAATAGTAAATAAAAAATATGAATTAGTTAAATATGAAATGTAATTTGAAAATAAGTGAACTGTATTACCGTGGTCCTCCAGCTTGTCGGATTCAGCAGCTGCAGGTTCATCTGGAAGCCCTTGTTCATCATTAGAGCAACGTTCTTCATCAATGCTGCTCTGCTGCACACAGACAAACATCATCAGTGCGTTTAAATACAATTTAAAGGGGACCTATTATACCCCGTTTTACAAAATGTAAAATAAGATGTCTGATGTCCCTGGAGTGTGTATGTGAAGTTTCAGCTTAAAATACCACACAAATACTTTATTTGAAAAGGCCCCTTCTAGGCTTTGATCCAAATCGTGCTGTTTTGGTGACTGTCATTTTAAATTTGAATGAGGTTGTGGTCTTTTCAAAAGAGGGTGGAGCTATAAACCCCTGTGTATCAGCATAGCGGCAGATTCAAAACTAATGGCGGACAACTGCTCACTCAGGGCTGTCTATGCTATGGGGGAGATCGTCACTAATGGGCAGGGCTTTCCCCCTTCTGATGACATGTGCAAAGGGAGAATGTCAATCAAAGTGTTTCTACAGACTGTTTTTATCAAGTGTGGTTATAAAAAATATAAATGAATTAATTTTTACCATTAGAAACTGGCTATATTCACACACTGTTGCCACAAAATGGTTTTTAAGCCCCTTATAAAAAAGATTTTTGCATAATAGGTCCCCTTTAGAGCATTGACATTCTATTAAAACGGTGTTCCTTCAGGAACGTGGCTGAGAAACACTAACACTGCATGTTTTGGATGTTTCCCTTGACTCACACCCATTACAGGTCTTTCAGTCTCTGCTAATGAGCTGATGACCTGAATCAGGTGTGTTTGGTTAAGGAGAGTTTGGGGAAAGTTCACCCAAAACTGAAAATTTGCTAATTCCCTCGGTCCATCATGACGTAGGGACATTTTCCCATAATAGCATCAAAGAAAAGCTTTAGCTAAAACCATGATCTTTAGTGACTGTCACTTTGAGAGTAAAAAAAACACAGGCAACACAATCTTATATTATTATCTGTAAAGTTCCTCTATAGTGCCTTAATATGAGCTTGGTTTGGCATGTGACCAATTTTCAACTGAATTATGAAGACAGGGCGGGGCTTATTGAGTAGCTCCTCCCCCTTTCAAAAATAGCTAATAGCATTTAACACAGCTCTGCCAGTCAGAGTCGTTGATCGAAACCAGACTTACATTAGTGACTGATTTCAGCGCTATCTTTTAGAGGGCGGGACATTTCTGAGACTCTAGAGAGCATTTGATTAGTCAGAAGATCTTGATCAGAAGCTTAAATGCATAGTGATGTAATTAAAAAAAATAATTATTGACTCAACTCTTATTGGTGAGAATTCAGAAGTTTAATACTTAAATCTTCCAAATGCTAATTATTGAATTAAAATGACTGAAACTACACATAACAGCCTGAGAAAAATGCTAATTTTAGATAAATATCAGACCGCACTTGGAGGTTTTTGCATCTAAACTCTTCAAATATTGCTCAGTTTTATGTACAGATGACTTTAATCTCGAGTTATAAGATCTATATTTTAAGAAGAATGTATTATAAGGAGCCACCACTACTATTAATTTTGTGTAGTCTGTATAAGTTTATGACTCTCAAAGTGGCAGTAGGCATTGCCTTGTATTTTGAGTCACCAAAGTCCACAGTTTCAGCTACAAAACTTATTTTATGTTCTACTGAAGAAAAAATGTTGTCTACATCTTGTAGGTAAATAATCTCCGTCACTCACCTGCTGTAGAGACTGTGTGCGGGTGCTGCTGCTTGCAGGCCGACTGGAGTCTGAATGGAAAATGGAGGGATAAAACACGATGAGGGTCTCCACTATGCGGGCCTGATATGGATAATCCACCAGAGAGGACAGAGACACTGTGGCTCCCGAGGGCCGGGGCCGCATCAGTGACGGGCCAAACACGATGCCCAGATTACTGGGACTCATCTTATTGTCATCTTCTAGTTCTGCGATCCTGAAAATAGACATTAAAAAGTTTAATCAAGTAACTGAGTATTTGATCTTCTATAAAATTATTTATTATAACATTTATAAATGGATTTACTCAATTCATTCTTAAACATTCCTTATGGTTAATGTGTGTGTGTGTGTCTGTCTGTGTCTGTGTCTGTGTGTATATATATATATATATATATATATATATTATTGTTGTTTTATTTATTTCATGCATGCATGTCTTTTGGCAAATTGAACTAGTGGGTGGTTTTATGGCGTTTGTGTATATGTAGCTATACTATTTATATTGTATTAACAGAGATATTATTTTCTCTATGACCTAATAAAAATGATGAACTAAAATAAAGCAAAAAAGTAGTAATATTTTAAAATCTTAAATTTTATTACATTTATAAAATGATGTGCATTTACATGAATTGTCATTTGTTTAATCTATATATTCATTTATTGATTCAGTCAGTTCATACATTTATGTATTATGAAATTTATACACAGAAATAAACAAATATTTATAAAATGTATTAATTAAATAGCTTGATATTTTGATTTAACAAAAACATGTATTTATTATTTTGCCTATTTGTTCTGCATTATTCAATTTATATAATCATTCAGTTTATTAATATACCCTTAAAACGTACTTATTCAATATATTTAATGTGTACATTAATTAAATGTAAGAATTAAATTATCCACAAATTAATTATTTAATCTTTTTTACATATTTTATGAGAAACACTTATTTTACCATGCTTTGATTGTATACAACCATTCATTATTAATGCGTTTCATTTATTATATATATATTTTTATTATTATTTTAAACCTCAATTGGGGATTCAACAAAAATGATTTATAAATGCTTTATAAATGTTTAAAATCTGAAATTTACTGGTAACACTTAAATTAGTTAATGCATTTACATTAACTAATAAGCCCTTATTGTAAAGTGTGACCAGTTTACCTCCTCAGGTGACGTGCTAGGTAGCGGAGCGTGGCGATGTTTGGTTTGAGCAGCTCTTTCAGGAGATTTTTAAGTCTGTCCACGAGGACCAAGAGTTCAGGATCCGTCTCAGGCCCGAGGTCCACCAGGTCTGGTCCTTTACCACTCTCAGCTCCCTCTGGACCCACAACAGCCAGACTTTCCTTGGCCAGACCCATGAGACTGTTATAGAGGCGGAAGGGCATGATCGGCTCCGGAAGCTGAGGAAAACACACAAAAACACACACAAACAATTAAGTGGATCTGACTTTGAATGTTTTTGCTGGATGTCTTCAATGTTTTTCATGGATTTCTTATTCACCTGTCGCAGGTAAAGCTTCAGGACATTACTGATATCATGTGGAGACGACTGTGACAGTTCGACCAGCTCTTTGCCGTTCTCAAATGCCTGGCAGAGTTTCTCCACCCGAGTCTTCACTCCATTCACTCGATAAATGCCCTGACAGAAATAGGAAAGAATTCATTATTGGTTTTTAATTGGTGGAGACCTGCTAGATCTGACAGGTTGTTTGCATACCTTCATCCTTAAAGCTCGTCTCTCTATCTCAGCGATGCACTTCTTGATAATGAAGGGGATCCCATCAGGACTGTTGCTGGACACCTGTGAGAAATCCTGCCCGAACAGCTGAAGGCGGCCCTGAAGCTTCTTGTGGCCACACTGAATGGCTATAGTCTCCAAGCAGCGTTTGTGGCAAGCCAGAAAACACTGCATAGAGGAAATCAAAAAGAGTGAATAATACTGGTTTATTTCAAAAACAAGCCCAAACTTCATGGCTTTTCACACTGCACTTAACATTTTACCCAGGGTTATGGTACCCTAGTCGAGACCTGGGCTAGCATAATTCTTTACACAGAGATATTTAAACATGAGGATATGAAAGCATGCTTTGGACTGGGTATAGCACACAATTTTCTTACCTAGTTATAATTGCTTTTTAACCATGGTAAAGAAACCCTGCTCCAGTACAGGGATTAGTGACACATTTTACCCAGGATTATTTTTACCCCAGGGTTATGGTTTTTTTTTTACCCTGGATTATTACTGGTTTTTTTTTTTTTTTACCTAGAGTCACTTTTACCAAGGGCAATGCCTGATTTTTTTTCTTTTACCCAGTGTTATTTAGTTTTTAACCCTGGATATTTTTTTGAAAGGGCTGTCACTGCTTTTACCTAGGGTTATTTTTACCCAGGGCTATTGCTGTTCTTTTACCCAGGGATAATAATGCTTCTTTTTTTTTACCCAGAATTATTTTACTCAGGGATATCATGTTTTTTTACCCATGGCTTTTTTTACCTTGGGGTTATCATGTTGTTGTTTTTTTTTACCCAGGTTAATTACGTTTTTCTAACCAGTGTTATCACTTTATTATTTTTACCCAGGGTTATTTTTTACCAACTGTTATCACTTTACAGTTTGTAACCTGGGTTGTTTTTTTAGAAATGGCTATGACTGTTATTTTTTACCCAGGATTATTTTTACCCAAGTTTATTGCTGTTCTTTCACTCAGGAATATTAAAGTTTCTTTTTTTACCCAGGGTTATTTTTAAACAGGAATATAAAACGTATCTGGCACAGAGCACCACATTTAACCTATTTTTTAACAAATTATCCCTTTAAAACCAGGGTTATGAAACCCTAGTCTAAGGAGTTAGCACTGCTTTTTTTGTTGCTTGGGTTATATTTACCCAATTAGCATTTTATACCAAGGGTTGTGAAACCCCCGCTCTAGGCCAGGGTTAGCACCATTTATCTTGCAGGGGATTATAAAATCCTGCTCCATACCAGGAGTAATTGTGTTTTTTTTATTATCAGGGTTTAGAATGATACAGTGTTAAATATAAAGTCTGAGAAACCCTTTCGGATGCAGTAAATGTGGTCCCACCTCATCACACTCTGCTCCCTGGAAATAAACGTAGCTGTCGCATTCTCTGCATTTGGATGGAGAGCGCAGTTTACGCAGTTTGTGCGTCTGAGCGGCTTTTGACAAGCCAATGTTCCTGAAAGGCCCAGTGGGCACCACAATCTCAGGCTCAATGCCGTTTATATCTGCAAAATATTGAGTGCACAGTGAGAAACTAGGTGATAGACACATATTGGAAAAACACTTTGCACTGTGTAATCTCACTTGGCGTTTCAAAGGAAGTAACGTTTGCGTCTTTCTCATCTACATCATCATTTGATGACATGGTTCCTGTAGATGACGTCCTTGTCATTTTACTAATATCACCTATCAAAAAATAAATAAATAAAGTTTCATATCAATGTAATTCATATTTTATGTATGACAATAAACAAACAGTGTTAAATTGTATAATTAAATATTATAATAAAGTTTGGATTTTGAATGAATCAAAAACAAAAATTATTATTTTTTTGATTCTGAATACAGTACATGTCCAAGTTTAATAAAGAATAAAGAATGTCTAGAAGTACCTGTGCTGGTAGTTGGGGATTCCAGGCCACTTCCTCCTCCTACACTGTCTGTGTCACTTACTGTGGACCCCCAGGATTTGTGGGTCATGTGACCTCGAGCTAAACACAACAGAAAAACTTCAGACCCATTTGCATGACATTTTGTTGACATTTGAGCATACATTTTTATAAATAATAAGTTTAACAACTTTTATCTTTTGTCTGCAATGAAAGCCTCAAGATCAATGTCCCAACATATAGAGTAACATATGTGCACTTCAGACGTCTGGAGTTGGAGTTCAGCTCACAGACCTTTTCCTTTTTTGGTCTCGATTTGCTAAAATACTGCTTAGATCTAGCCTCAAGTCTACTTTGTTGAGCTTCTCAATTAATTTATTTACACGTTACTCAGGAACGATTTGATACATTTTTTGTATCATTTTTTCAAAAACCTAATTTTGCATACCATTGGTCAATTTTTGGCAAAAATCTAAGCAAAACGCAATTAGCAGAAAATGTATAGGTTTGAACAATAGGTGGTGCTAGAGGGACTGAGTCAGAGACTCCAAATTTGCCATGTAGTACTGTGTCCGAAATCGCATACTACTCCAGTAGGTTGTACATTTGAACTTGAATTTACTTCACGACCGTTAGAAAAGCAGGTTCTATATTGACCTTATTCTGCAATGCGGAAGTGCACTCATCAGTTGCCTATGGGACAAATGACTTGGAATAACAAACCTGCTCTACAAACAGGTGTGTTTGTGACAATACATAAAAACAAAAAAATTATTATTACTAAAATATCAATAACAAGCAGTTTTTTCCCCCATTCATTCTAAAAATGAATTGAAGTGAATTAGACCAGAAGTCTCAAACCAACAATCTTCCAATGACAGTGCCTGCTTTTACGTGAAGAATTAGGTCAATAGTATAATTGCGAGTTCTATGAGTGAAACTTGTGTGCACTACATCCATAAGTCACATGACCTACCCGTTTAAGTTGTGTCTCACCTACTTTATTTTTTTTGCTACTAGTTTTATGATTATTATGAATTCAGACATACTACTAAGCTCACACATCGTTTTTTCTCATACCTTATAATAGAAAAGTATGTCTTATTTGTGAACCAAATTCTCTGCCCTTTTATATTCGGAAAGGAGAATTACTTGAGTATTATTAAATCATCACTTTATGGCTTTTATGCTTTTTTTCCCAAATATTCCTTTGTTTTCATTATCTTGGCTTTGTTTTTGTATAGTTTTTTTACGTTTTGCTCTGTGTTTTTTATATACATTTAAAATGGTTTAAGATGCTACTTTTAAAAAGGCGCTATATAAAAATAAAACGTTTATAATTATTATTGAAGTAAACAAAGATAATTAGCACATACCCCTCTTCTGTTCATCTTTCTGTGAGCTGCTAGTGTCTCCAGCCTCTCCTGCAGTTTGTGGCACCTCAGCACTGCTCTGAGCTTCAGCATTAGCGCTGTCTGTGCGCGGCCTCTGCGACTGCCTGAAATCAACACCGCATTAAACATGACATTCACAGCTAGTTACAGAATACATGTTTTTGTATGTGCGTCTTACTGGACGGAGGAGGCAGAGTAGGCCTCAAACTCATAATGCGTCTCAGGTTCTTCGCTCATCTGAAGGTCTTTGACGTGGGTGCCGTACTGCTGTCCCGGGTCGTATTGCTTACTGCTCTCGCACAGTGTCTGGTAGTGGACCGGCAGCGCGACCGTCTGCATGTGCATGATCTGGTAGTAGGAGATGGTGGCCTGGAAAGAGTTTTTTTTCAGCGCTCACAGTTAAAACCCGCTCAAGCTGGATTTAGATTTTCTGGCTGTGTTTCAGCATTTATTTGTTTCTATTAAGTCCAAGAAATGCATGACTGGGCCATTGCTTAAGCATGTAAACAAGCACAGATATTCTGATCAGAGATTAAAGTGAAGTTTGCGATTTGGGAACATGTACTGCTGTTTTTTTTAGATATATATTTCCTTAATCCATATTTATTTTATTATTCATTACATATTGCATTAATTTAACATCTTAGAACACTTTTATTAGTATTATACTACAATTACAAAATCTAATAACAAATCTAATACTAATAAATGCTATTACTAATAAATGGATAATCATGCAACCATTTTAAAAGGTGTAAACTTTGCAGATTAAGTATCATTGTTGCTTATTTAACAACAACAACAATAATAATAATAAGACTAATTATGATGATTCAATTTAAAAATATTTCAGTAATTTGTTGATTGTTTATTTATTTATATTTACTGATTTTAGAATTTAATTTATAAATCATTCATGTACTGTATATAAAAATGGCTGTAATTTTGAAATGTTTTAGTATAATTGTGTTTTAATTACTTAAATATTCGTATTTTTAGTCATAGATAGATAGATAGATAGATAGATAGATGGATAGATGGATAGATGGATAGATGGATAGATGGATAGATAGATGGATAGATAGATGGATAGATAGATGGATAGATAGATGGATAGATAGATGGATCTAAATAAAAGACTAAAAAATTTTTTTTTTTTACCCTTTGATTTTTACAATGTTTTCATCATATATTTACTGTATTATAAAAAAGTAAACAAAAAAACATTATTTTGGATGCATTTTACATTAATCTAATTTTTAGAAGAAAGAAAGAAAATTAGCCCTTACAGATCTAATGGTCTGGTCGGTCTGCTTGATGACCTCCTGTATCTGCCGCAGGACAGTGACCTTCATGTGCTCTAGCTCCTGGTGTTGAGTGATGGCGTCAGCGATGCAGGTTCGGTATGTGGCCTCTGCCTCCTCAGCCTGACACAAACACACACACAGTTTCAAACAAATCTCCTTCAAAATAATTTCTATCAACATTTTATTGACAGTAAAAGTGTATTGACAGTAAATGAGTTGCGTCATTTTACCAGTGTTGCCATGACAGCACAGTAATGCAAGCAGCAGAAACAAGTATACTACAATAGATATGTCCTGTCTGTGTGTTATTTTAATGGACTTTGCTTTTGCAGTGAGCATGTTTGGTTCATGCACAGATAACTGTATGTGTATATAAGCAAAATATTCAGAGATCAGAATACTAAGAACTCTGGCCAAGATGGGTGTGGAAGATAGTCAACAGTTCACTCTGCTGCTCTTGTGCTTTGGTTTGCACCTTGAAATGAATAAGTTTAATAGCACAACACTTTCAGTGGTCAGTGTGAAAGCCGCTTTAGACCATGCACTGACTCCAGCTATAGGGAGAGTAAACCAGCGTGTTGAACACTGCGGCCATACAAAAACCAGCTGAACAATTGCATCCTTAATTTTTATAATGCAATGCTAATTGACAAAGTATAAAATAGTATGATTTCTTCTTCATTTTTTGATCTGAAACCACGTCTAATCACAAAAATAAGTTGTTTTTTTCCCAAACATTCGAATGATGTTATGAGGAAATGAATTTTGGGTAATAGTTTGTCAGTAAAGCTCTATGTTTGTAAATAGACTCAATCTGATTAGTTACTGTAATTAAATTACTTTCCCCACTGATAAAGTAAGGGATTCATTTTCAATTTTAGGTAATCTTATTACAGTTACTTATAATGTATGTGCCCTAAATACTGTAAATCAATTAAACAGTTCTGGATAACTCAGTTTCTTCAGAGAAGAGAAATAATTGTACTTTTTGCTATGAAAATATATTGGAACAGTAACAGAATAATTCTATACTTAACTAAAGGTGAATATTTAATCAAGATGATTAAACTCACTTAAACATTGAATTAAGAAAGAAATAATAGATATTACATAGCATGTTCTGATGCACATTATATTTAACAATTCTTATTACATTTTTAAACATAGCAAAAAAGGCCCTATTTGACTCACATTGGTTTAATTTCTGTTGTCGGCGTGTTGAGATTTATATGGAGTTTATGTAGTATTTTATACAGTCAAGTAAACTAGAAAAGTAATTTAAATTAAATTATGTAATTTGTAATCAGAAATTAATTACTTTTTTGAAATAACTGCACATGAGCTGCTGTAGTTCATTTATTTACAATTGATTTTTATCTTCACACTGTGCATTTCCTGATCAATAGTTTTTAATCATAATCACAGGAATGCTAATTCTTATAGTGGGGGGAAGTTTTACAGATTTTGTAAATTATAACATATCATCCATCCCTACTGTAGTGTTTACAAAGAATGGCCTAAAACAGAGAAAATACCCCAGCAGTTCTGTGCAAAAAAAAAAAAAAAAAAAAAAAAAAAAGTCACAACTGAGGTCTAAACTGGATGTTTAAACTAGAAGCAGATGAGATACAGCAGCGGAGGAGCAAATTTGTGTCACTCCTAAAAAAAAACATAATTGGTTGTAGTTCATATTTCATAGCTAATAAAGTGTAATAACCAGGTACAGACCTTGTTTCTGGCCTCTTCCTCCAGTCGTTTCTTCTTGTCCAGCGTTTTGGTGGTGGCGCTACCGCCCTCCTCCTCGGCCCTGTTCGCTGCTGTCCTGGCTTTATCATACTCCTCACAGCGGGTCATGTAGACCTGTTTAGCCCTGCGCAGGTTCACATCACACTCCATCTGCTCAAACACACAACACATCTTACAGATCTGCATCTGTGTTTATAAACGGTGTTCTGTGAGCTCAGATGATGCACAAATGTAAATGTTACCAGTTTTCTTTTGGCCTTCAGCCACTGCTCCTTGATCTCTTTGCGTTTCTTCTCATGCTCTTGTTTGCGGATCATCAGAGGCTGTGGTTAGACATGAAACACTTGATTGTAAACAATTACAAAATAATAAGTATGCATATAAAATAATAATAAAATAAAAAATATATATATTAATAATAAGAACTTTAAAGTAACATTCAGAATATTCAACTGCAAAAAATAATATTCATAAAATATTAATAAATAGAAGGAAGAATAAATTTTTTTAGACCATATTTAACAACTAATATAAATGCAATTATAAAAAACACACTTCAAATAATTATATTAAAAATGACTGTATTTGTGGTTAATATTGTTTAAGAAAACTAATAATTCTGATAAACTATATTAATAATAACAATAATAATAATAATAATAATAATATAAAATATAATATTTAATAATTTATATCATGGCAGCACGGTGGCGTAGTGGGTAGCACAATCGCCTCACAGCAAGAAGGTCGCTGGTTCGAGCCCCGAGTTTGCATGTTCTCCTCGTGTTTCATGGGTTTCCTCCGAGTGCTCCGGTTTCCCCCACAATTCCAAAGACATGCGGTACAGGTGAATTGGGTAAGCTAAATTGTCCGTAGTGTATATGGATGTTTCCCAGTGATGGGTTGCAGCTGGAAGGGCATCCCCTGCGTAAAACATATGCTGGATAAGTTGGCGGTTCATTCCGCTGTGGCGACCCCAGATTAATAAAGGGACTAAACCGAAAAGAAAATTAATGAATGAATTTAT
>CAIGQW010031024.1:4300068-4303432 GCA_903798125.1 Danio choprae
GTAAATAGAGGCTTAAGAGTCTAAAATGCCTATTACAACCAGGGCGAATGATCAGATGAGACTTTAGTTCACAGCTTCCTCTTTTTAGTCTGTTCTTGCGTCAAAAATATGTGATGTTGCATTGGTGCATGATTTAATGTTCTCGTCACAGCAAATTAATGCAATATATTCTCATGAACACGTGGGCAACACTGAACATGTCAGGAATCATTGGATATGAAATAAGTTATGACAGAAACAGGAGTTGTACTACAGGAGGAGATAATAATCAGCTGTAAGTAAAAAAAAACAAACAAAAAAAAACAGATCCTTGAGAGTTCAGGGCTGTTTGTAAGAGAGAAGCCACAGATCAGTTTCCTGTTGTTTCTGTTAAGCAACGATTAAATGTTCAACACAGAGAGAGAGAGAGAGAGAGAGAGAGAGAGAGAGAGAGAGAGAGAGAGAGAGAGAGATTTCAGAATGCACACATGGCACATTTTTATAAATAAAAATGAATAAAATATAAAATTAAAAAAATTAATATAAATAATAAATTAATTAACATTCCATTTCCCCCTAAATAAAAATTAATTAAATACATTATGATTTATTTTCACACATTGTTTTGATTTTGGGTAAATAAATAAATAAATGCAATTTCCCCCTAAACAAATAAAATAAATAAATAAAAATTTAATTATGATTTATTTTCACACAATGTTCATTTTGATTTGGGGTAAATAAAGAAAGAAATAATAAATAAATATTTCCAATATATATATTTTTTAAATGATGGATAAATAAACCAACCAACCAAATGCCCATGGTATTATTTCCCTGACAGATTTCCATTAATGGTGGATGGTGAGTAAATGGTCAATTAATAAAACTACATAAATTTTATGTTGTTTCTTTTTCTTTAAAAAGGGGGGGGGGGGGAGCACAAATCCAATTTAAAGATTTATACAAAAGAAAGAAAGAAAGACTTTCTACTGAATTAATAAACAAACAAACAAACACTGAGCCAGTTCCAACTGAACTGATTGAAAATAAGATAAAATAAGTGTTATTCCATTGTAAATAAAAAAACTCAAAGGCAACCCAATGATTTATTATAATCAATGAATGTGAGCATAATTTTTATTTATTTATATTTTATTATTTATTTATTCATTTATTTATTTTTTTCTTTTTTTTTTTGCATAAATCTTTAAATGATTTTCAATTCAACCAAATGAAAATTGCACATTGTTTCTTTGGAATTTGTTAATTTAATCAATTGATTATCAGATAAATTAATTTACATAAACAGATATACAAATAATCACAGCATCTCATCCAGGTAATCTGTTAACAGCAAATTAGGGTTTAAAGTGCGTACTGTAAAATATGTCAAATGTGTACTTTTTTTTGGTCAAGTGTTATCACTTGACACCTTGTCCTCAATACTCACTTGCTGCTGAAAGCCACAGCGATTGTCTCAATGGCCTTCTCGAAATCCTTCTTGTCTGTTTCAATACACGATTCATAGTGATAACCTGAGGTCAAAGATCAAAGCATAAAATTATAGCGATGAAGGAAGGAAGGAAGGCAAACACACTTCATGTACCTGTCAGTTTTTCAGTGTAATGAAAAGAAAACATCAGATAAATACACTTATAGGTGTTTCTTTTATCACACTTGATCAATTTGTGCCTGTAGATTTTAATTAGGTTGCTTTCTCAAAATGTGTGTTTTTTTTCATGAGTCATAAATCTCCACTTTAGCAGCTTTACATACACCAAACTATATAGTTTTATTTATATCCATATTCTGTAGGTTTTTATACAGGGAAATGCTTATTTGTAAATTTACCTGATTATAGATTATATCCTTTTCCTATTCTAATTGTGCTTTGTTCCTGGCTGTTTACAGTATTTCCTGAATTTTGAAGTGATAAAAAAAAGATTTACAAAAACTCCTCTCTGTAGAAACCTTTGACTATTACAAAATCCAATAAAATAAATAATAAAACATTTTAAAAACAGCAAAAAACAAAACACGTTTGAACCTGACTTCATCCCATATTCAGATTTGTGCATTTGATTTATTATCTATAAAATAAAAAAAGCTGAATAAAAATAATTGACCTGACTTCCTCCCATGTTCAGATTTGTGTGTTAGAAATGTAAGCAAATCAGCACCAACTGAATGAATGCTTCTTTAGCATATTTAAACAACACTTTGGAAAACTTGTAAAACCAAAATGCTATCTTAATGTAGTCAATCAATGGAAGTATAGTGAGAACTATTAGTTATTGTTACACCCAATTGACTTGCAGGGTCTTGTCTTAAAGGCATAGTTCACCCAAAAATGAAAACTCTCCATTTACTCAGACTCGAGTGGTTAAAAAATCTTTTACAACTTTGTTGAACATAAAACAAGATATTCGAAAGAATTTTGGAACAGAGAGAGAACGTTTTAAAGTTATAGCCATATCAGCTTTTCTGGCTATTTCATGGCCATGGTCATTTTACAAATATCAATCACTTTTCTATAATAATAAAAGAAATGATGACACCAATAAATAATCAACACCAATAAATAATACATAATCTAAAACAGTTTAAGGTTTACTTTTTTGTGAAGGATTCACATTTAAAATAATTCCCTTTAAGGTCTCTCCAGATAAAAATTGTTGTCTGATAACATTAAAAATAGGGCATTCCAAAATTGTATGTTTGAACTTTGTAAAAAAGCAGCCATTGTGACAACCAGTAGAGAAAAAAAACCCAGTATGGAAGACAATGGCTGTTCTTTAGTATATTTTCCTTTGTGTTTAACAGAAGATAACAACAAAAGTGGAGGATAAGTAAATAATGACAACTTCCTTTTTTTGGAGTGAACTGGCCCTTTAAGCATTTAAAATAGCCACAGAAATGCATAATTCTAGGTGCAAAAATTAAGAATGCGTTCTATTTCGAGACCCAGAAGTGCCTTGCTCTGACCTTTGACCTGCGAGATGAGTTTTCCAGCAGCGGTGAGCGTCTCCACGGTGTTGAGCAGTGGGTACATGCTGATGACCTGCCGCAGGACCCGCAGCACTTCACCCAGACACTCGTGAGCCAGTGGACGCCGGTTCTCCTGCTTATCTGGCACACAAAAAACAGAAAAACCTGAGTCAGGGCTGATCCACAGACCACACTCTCACTTCTCTATCATCTGTCAGCTAAATGACCAACACCTTCACTATTCACACTTTGATAACTGAGCAACACTGCATTAATATCTGGGTCATGTTTCACCACGAACAAAGGACAGAATGGATAAGCTGGAAAAAAATGTTTGATAAAAAAAATTAGTGAATATATATATATATATATATATATATTATATATTATTGAG
>CAIGQW010031024.1:4303532-4329658 GCA_903798125.1 Danio choprae
ACATATACATATACAAAACTAGGAATCCTCTTCTCTCTCCCCCACAATACAACCTCCATTAAAAACAAAACAAAAAAAACTCTCCCTTCTTACTCTAGCACTTAATTCTCTGAGCACAAACAGTTCTTTTGTATAAGCACTTCTTGCGTGTGTGTTGCCCCTTCTTGTTGAATCGCTGAATGCCTCCTCAATTGTAGGTCGCTTTGAACAAAAGCATCTGCTAAATGACAGTGTAAAATACATAAGTGAAGAGTAAAAAATTTAATATTACTAAATTACACTAAGTAAAAGGAAATTCCTTGAAAACAATACTCAAAGTAACAATTCATTATTTGTAATTATTATTATTATTTATTTAAATTATCCAAACAGTAGAAATGCACAAAAATGATTGAAACTCATGATTTAAAAATAAATAAATAAATAAAAATAATAACAACAACAACAACAACAACAACATTTAAAATTTCTTTTTTTAATTAACAAATACAATTGTTTCATTCTAAACAGGTTTAGAAATGAAGTGTTAATTAACGGAAATGAATAGATTTAAACTGAGCGATTAAAAAAAATACATAAATTTGTTTACAAAATACACAAAAGCACAAACAAGATAATTAAACAAACTAAAACACAAACAAAAACAAATAAATTAGGTGTCTTTAAAAAAAAAAGACAAATACACAAACTAACAAATAAATTAAAGTCTACAATTAAAACAAAAAACTAGATAAACTAATTAAACTTCAAACAAAAACAGACAAAAAATGAGTGGTTATTAAAAAAGCAACAAATACACAAACTTAAAATAAGCCTTAAACAACTGAACAAAAAAAAATAACGAAAAAGAATAACGAAGGACTAAAATATTACTACATTAAAATCTAAACAAATAAAGAAATTAGTCTTATTTTTTAAAAATCGCTTCTAGTTCAATTAAAGTGTGTACACTGATCTGGTTGATTCTCTGTGGAACCACTAACTCTTTACTGTGTTTGAGTGTCTGTCATGAACTGCAGGAAACTAATTAAATCTGCACTGATCCTAAAACAGTGATAATGATTCAAGCCGAGAGTTTGTTTACTGCGCTGCACTGTTTTTACATCTACAACTACCACTTCCTCCTGTAAAACACCTACAACTGCTGTCTGTTATGCAGACTGGCCTGTACAGCAGCGGGAAACACCAGCAACTATCTTTTTATATTTAAAAGAGAAAGTAGGACCATATGCCCTGAAAAAAAATTAAATAATAACAACAACAACAACAACAACAACAACAACAACAATAATATAAAAATAATAAATGTAAAATAAATGAATAAAAACACAAATAAAAACAAATAAAGAAATAAATAGCAATAAATTTATGAAAATACCCCCCAAAAAAATAAATAAATAAAGAGATAGCAATAGATTTATGAAAATAAATACACTGTTAAAAATAAATAAATACAAATAAGCATAGGCTGTATAAACATTAACTATAAACAGAAATAGTTCAAATAAAGTTGATTAAATTTATTCTTTTTAGCTTCCTTATAAATTTAAAACAACATTTATTGTGAAAAAAACCTACATGAATACATTTCCAAAATTACATTACATTTTACATGTATATTTCATTTTTTTAATTTTTTTATAATTTCTACTAGCTTTGAGATAAATATTTATAATTTAAGCTTAAATCACTAATAAATACCCTATAAACAAAATGTAACAATATAATAAATTCATAAACAAACATATATAAAAAAAAGATAAATACAAAAATCTTACAAATACATTAATATGCAAGTCTATAATATACTAACAAAAAACTATTTAAAGTGATAAACATCAGTTCAAAAAAACTTAAATAATTGTTAAATTGCAATTTATTAAACAAAAATCATAGCCAAAAAAGAAAAAAAAACTACTTTTTATATTTGAAGGTTCTTGTCATATTTAAACAGCTTTGCATAAATTGTGAATGTACCATGGTTTTAGCAATGTTGTATTATGCTAATGGTGTCATAATCTGTGTCATCAGGAGCCTTTTTCGAACAGATCGTTTTATTTACAGCAAGTTATTGGAAATCGTTGTATTTAATGATTGATTTGCATATTATAGTGTTTGAGAGCAGGTTTGCCGCTATATGACGTTGTTTTACGGCTGCTGTGAGCGGAAGAGGTGTTTTCTGAGTTTCCTGCTCCAGTGTGGTAAACCACAAGAACTTGACTGCACACACAGGAAGAACAGACTCTGCCCCATTCTCTCCTGCAGAGTCACATGACCCACAACGGACGATGATGCGAGCGGCTCGACGTGCAATCTGTCATGTGGTCTACTAGACTTCAGTTCTGCTCTGGGTATCTCAGTTGAAAATATATATTCCAGGAAATAGTCAAAAGGTTTTCACAATGTTAAGGATACATTATTTGAGACATTATTTCGAAATAAACATGCGTCAACGTTTTTATATTTAAGCCCTGAATAATCCACTTCAAATAGATTGTCTGTAAACAAAACTATCTTAGCTTGCCTGCTGTATCTCAGTAGCCAAATTAATACCAGGAAACATTTAAAAATCTTTGGGAATGATTGGAAAATATTAAGAAAATGTTTTGGAATTCCTTAAGGAAACATTTTGGAAAATGTTACAGAAATACATTGGAAACATATTGAGAACTTAAAACATTTCGGAACGGATTGGAAAATTCTATGGAAACATTCACTTTTTTAAAAATAAATGTTAGGAAAACTTAAACAAAATCACCTGTATAAATATTTTGACATAAAAACAACAAAATATTTTGAAATGTTCAAAGTTAAATTAAAAATGTAAAACCATTTCCAATCCATCTTTTTGACTGAACATTTTGGAAACTTTCAGCAATGTTAAGAGTGAAACTTTCAAAAAAAAAAAAAAAAGTACAATTATAGATTAACATTTCGCAGTTCAATTTGATCGTGGCATTTAAAAACTATTTTGGAAATGTTGATGAAATTCTGGAAACTTTTGGAAAATAATAATAAAAAAACGTTTTGGATTATGACAAAATAGACAAGTATTTTTCAATAAATGTAACATTTTTTGCAGTTCATTGACAAATTCATATTTTGAGAACTTTAGCAAAACATCAAGAAAATATTTGGAACCATTTTCGAGATGTTAAGGAAACTAATCAAACATTTTAGAAACAGTAGGGGAAAAATGTAGAATTGTTATGTAACTTTTCAACAACGTTAAGGACAAATTTAGGATACATGTCAGAAACGTTTTAAAAATGTTAAGAAAACTATTGAAAATATTTTAAAAGCATTTAGAGGACAACTTAGTTTTTATTTGTGAAATAATGGCAAAAAAATCCTAATTTGGAAACTTCCTGAAAACCCTGAGGAACATCTTTGGTAACATTTAAAAAAAAAAAGTTAAGAAAACATTCCAAAAACATTTTCATCCATTACCCCCAAATAATCTCCATCAAAACTAATTCTTTCCAGCAAAACCATAATTTTACCTTCAAGCACGACATCCTTCAGTTTCTCCACCGCTTTGGCAAAGCGCTCCACACTGCGCAGCAGAGACGGGATGTCCTCCACCTCAATGGCCACTGTGGTCTCGGCTGTCTCCGGCGAAGGGCTCTGGGCGATGACGGATTTTCCTGCACCCTTGCTGAACACCCAGGACTGGATAGGGAAGCCGGCAGCGCTGGGATTGCGATTCAGAGAAGTGGGCCGCTTTAGGGTGCCCATAGGGGAAGGGCAGCCCAGCGCCTTTGAGTGCTGGGTCAAAGGTGTTCCTGGACAGGACGATGAGACCTCTACGATAGGAGGAGACATACTGGAGGACGTTTGGGATGAAGTGACACCGTCCACTGCATCTTTCCGAGGCTGTTCTTGAAGAGCAGACAGCTAGATTAAAAAGACAAAAAGGAGACAGTGTGAGAATACATGGCACACACCAGTAAAGTCTGCATGAACTGGAAGTTGCAGAGACTTTTATTTCAGTATTTTATGTACTTTCAACTGAAAAAAAATATTGAATAGGGGGCGAAACTTTTGCGCATCATTCCCTAATAGCAAACTAATGGTAAAAGAGGCGTGGTAAAGAATATTGTGGCTGAGCCGCCAAGAGAGGGACTGCCACTTCAAACGCAAAGATTACCAAAACACTTTTTTCTTCTTCAGTGGATTAAATCAACACGTGTAAATTGTTAACCTTAAGAATGATAATGTATGCTAGCAAAATAAACTTTGTAAATTTTTCTCAGAGTTTAAGTTAGACAGTGGACTTTGAGAATGAAGCGCAAGATCCGTGGTCGACTACAATAGACGGCTGTTAGTAAACAGATCTTCTTTCACAAGAGCGATTGTGTAACTGTGGCCTACTTCCTGTCACACCCCGAAATACTGATGCCACACTGAGCTGGTCTTGCTGAGGCCTAAAAAACACGAATACCAACACATGGGCAAGTAACTGAAAATACAATCAGTTCTAAACAATGTTACAAATGTTAAGCAAACATTGTGAAAACGTCAAGGAAATATTAAACGGTAACCTGTGGACATGTTTTGAAAATGTAGGAATATTTAAAGAAACTTTTTAGGCCTTTGGAAGCATTCATAAATGATGAACTATACAAACTACAGTGTCAAACGATTCTCTTACAGTGATATTCCAAAGGACAAACATGTTTAATAAAAAAAAAAAATGACAATGACAGATGTTTAGCCATAAGCCAACATGTCTAATAATTTCATATTAACTTATCCCACCAATGTTTGACTTGTCAAACATACAATACAACATCAAATAAAAAATTACATTCAAACGTTCAGCTTAAGCAGTACCACACACACATATTAAATAACTTAAAAACTCCACAACCCACCTGTTTGAGCCAGACGTTGGGTTTATTTGGTAAAATGTCCAATTTCTTTTTGTTGCTTGATTTTTTTACTCTCTGACTCGTCGCGTAAGGACTGTAACTTTTGTTACTCGACACACGTTTCAACATTTCCAGCTACTGTACGTTGTATATCTTAATTTAATATTTAAAAGTAATGTATGCAAGTAAAATGACAAACACAAAAGTTCAAAGTAAAGCAAAACCTGAACTTAAAGCACCTTGCTGCGCCACATCACCCTGAGGAAGTTTACTTAGTCCTTTTCTCTTTTTAAGCAACATAACGGTCAAAATACCATTAATAAAGTCCCCATTTCGGTTGGAAAGCTCCAATATTTGGACCACGTCAAAAACGAGGCGAAACCCCGAGCGCGAGAGTGAAATGTCAATCAAGTTGATTGGCAGGAGGAAAAGGCGAGAGATGCTGAAGACTTACTGATGGAGAGCTGAGAGGCGCTGGGCTGCTGCTTCCTGTTCGGCTCTTCTTAGACATCGAGTGCGTCTTTATCAGTTCCCTCGTCTTTTTGGAGAACATCTTAAGCTTCAGGTGTTTGGACCGGACTCGTAATTCGTTATATTTACTCTGCAAGCCCCCTGCCCACCCCCCGGCTCCCCATGTCAAAACGCTAATGCGAGGTTTGCGCAGTGCGAGCTGGAGCTTCAGTCTTTCTCGAACAAAACGATCATCGCACATTGAGCGAGTCTACTGACACACATCAGGCGCATCCGCTTTTCTGTTTTTTCTCTCTGGCTGTGCTTTTGACAAGTGAAACTGCGCTGCCGTGAAGAAACATGTGGGCTGGATAGCTTCATACATTCTCTCTGACACTTAAAGCAACGTACATGAGGGGATTCACATCATTTTCTTGCGCGTAAAAACAAGGTTCGTTGTCTGCCACACGTTGTCGTTAATGCTAGGCACCTGCTCTTTAATTAAATATGAAAACACCGCCCACTTTCGTGTAGAAATAAACATCTTAACTTTTTTTTTTTGAGTTTTTAGACTGACATAGGAGTTTTAGCAAGTGTTATAAAAACTAAAAGCTAAAGACTAAAAGAAAACTAAAAGACTTTGTCATCTTAACTTGCCTGCTGTATCTCAGTCGACAAACCAGGAAACGTTTAAAAACATTTGGGAATGATTGGAAAACATTAAAAGAATGTTTTGGAATAACGTTTATAAGGAAATTCTTAAAAAAAAAAATTTTTTTGGAACTGTTTGGAAAATGTTAAGGCAATTTTATTTTAGAAACTAGGGAAAAGACCAAAAAAAAAAAAAAAAGAAGAAGCATGTAGGCTAATGCATTTTGACCATTCATTTACAAATCAATGGGGTTATGGGGACTTTGAAAATAGGTTTATATTATTATTATTATTATTATTATTATTATTATTATTTTAAATGAACACTTCACTTTGATTGGAAATAGTATCATCTATTTTCCAGTCACCTATAAGTTAAACTGTTGAGGTTTACTTTTTTTTGAATGCATTCAGCCTATCTCTGGGTCTGACAGGATAACCTTTAGCTTAGCTTAGCATAAATCATTAAATCAGATTAGACTACTAGCATCCATTAGACCACAATCGCAAGTCAACGTGTCAGAATTTTGAGATAAAAAGTCAGAAAAATTTTACATGCGAAATTACCACTATTCTAGTGCTGTGAAAAAAAAAGATTTTACAATTTCAACTATGAAGGCTACATATCCTTGCAACATTTCAGTGTTTAATTAAGAATAATAGGTTGCCGATTACGGTGTTTATTCTGAAATGTAATTAAATCTTTAAAAACTTTTGATATATTATCTTATATCATAAAATGTGATGTATTTTCTGTAACATAGTAAGCTTTGACAGTCCTTGGTTTTAAGATGCATTGTGGCATTTGTAGGAGCAAACTCATGGTAAATTAGTTTAGTTCTTTCCAACCAACAGATCTATTAGAATCTATACATTCTCTAGATTCATTTCTTCCAAGACTCAAAGCCCTCAAATAATTGAAAAACTGTATATGGATTGTTGATTTGATGTTGCATTTTCAGTCACACCTGACAAAAAAAAATGTATATAATTAGTATTGTTATCATTTAAAATGCAGTAAATGGTTAAACATTTACTTGTCTTCCATTTCCAGTTATAAAAACTGCTGTGCTGTTACATGTTTGAGCCAAATTTCCAGCATAGATCAATAAATTACAACTCTTATAAAATACAAAAAAAAAATGGTAAAATCATTAATAAATACCTCAGGCCTAACTTTACAAGTGGCTATTTTAGTAAATTCCATTCAATTTTTAATCCATGTATTTCGTGTTATAGAAACTTGATACATTGTGACTGAAAACCATGTCCTCTGGTGTGACACTATATATGCTAATTTGAAATAGGCCATTCCATTAAAAACTTTAATTAGTTGAAGGACAGCGTTTAATATCATGTGACTGAAGCTTCCTGTGATGCCCATGATGTGCACCTGTTAAAGGTGCAGTAGGTGATTGTCTTCAAAAACATTTTTTGTTGTGCTGGTTGAAAGTCTCTTCACATTCCAATAGTAATGATTAAAGTAAATGATCTAAATGTATTTATATGTATTTTTTATATTCTGGGTAAGGCACAAGACTTTTCACAAGACTAGAAAAAGGAAAATTTCATCCAATTAAATGTTGTCGGTCGATAATTCCCATAATTCTGATAAGTAGCTCAAACTGTCTGTCAGCAAATGTAGATTTGAATAATTGCTCACCAATTCACGCAGATCAGGCGATGCGTGTTCACGCGGGCCGCGATCACATGGACACGAGTGACAGCACTTAAAACAAATGCTCAATAAAAACTTTTTAATATCCTGAATGAATATTGGAGTTACTTTTGTGCGCTGGAGGAAGAACGGCACCATGGCTGAAGTATTTCTTTTAGACAGGTAATGTTAAAGTAGGTTTTAGTCACGCAAAGCTTATGTAGATTTTGTTGTTATATATGGGTTATATCGATGTGACTATTTTTAATTTCATAAGGGACCTTTTACAGCATCGATAATGTAGATTTTTATTTAGTTGAACAACAACATAAGTAAATAGCGCTATTCCGCCTAGCCTGCTTTACTGAGGTGAATGAAGTTGGTTTTATATTTACATTGGTTCATATTTGAACAATGACAACCTGAGACTCGCTCCCTAATTGTTTACCGCTACTCTGAATATTCGGTCTGAAATAGCATGCAAGTGTGGCTTAGTAATAAGTGTAATTCCTGCAGCCCACCAGCCAAGCACTAAGCATACAGTAGTTGCTTTAGGACAAAGCATGTGAGAGAGTGAGACTGATGAGTAAGACTGATGCGACTGGGATGGCAAGTTTTGCTTGCCAACTATATAACTGAAAACGTGCTAGATATATCACAGTTTTTTTGTTGGGAATTGTAATATTATAAGGTACTTTAAAGTTTTCTAACTGGCGAATGACATAATCTAGTGAGTCTCTGTCGTCTTTAATGTGCGCGTTCGTGAGTTCAGGAGGCGTGGCTTTGGACGACAGGGGAGGGATTGTATTTGAAAGATATTATGCTAACCAGTTAGCATTTAGGCAGATCATCTACTGCACCTTTAAGTTTTTCTCTGAGAATTTTTCACATATTTTACTTTTTTTCCACATTTTAAGCTTTTCTTTCTTTGAAAATGTCCAACAAGTCATAGAGAAAAAATATTCCTAATTTCATCTAAAATAAATAGCACTATTTGAAGTTGTGTCCAACAATCACAAATATTCACTCTAATGCTATTTGTATATTATTAAGAATTGTTTCTTTGCTATGTCAGGACATTTTTATGGTATACAATTCAGTAAAATAGGGTGAAAGAATTGATGTATTTTTTCAAATATCAGATTTTAAACTACATATTTACAACAATTTCTTTCTCCAAAAATGGTGTTTTACAAAAAAAGCATTATTTAATGATTATTTATGATTATATCAGCTACCCATATTTAAATAACCCAACCAACCATCCCATTCGTTGCTTGGGAATGTTTAAGGAACCTACTTATAAAAAAAGACATTGTTGAAATGTCATTTGATAGCATTTCTAGTGTCGTTTAAATTGAATTCACAG
Organism: Danio choprae; assembly: GCA_903798125.1. Lineage (NCBI taxonomy): Eukaryota > Metazoa > Chordata > Actinopteri > Cypriniformes > Danionidae > Danio > Danio choprae. The sequence goes on from CAIGQW010031024.1 coordinate 4,312,534, forward strand.
CGGAAAATTGTGTTTTATTTATAGTCAAAATGAATTCCAAAGCACTTCCCAACATTAATCAGAGTGAGAGCTTAATTTTTTTGTTTCATTTATTTCAATATACAAATAAAAACTATATTTAGTTAGCTGCTGAAGAGGGTAACGCAGACCCAAATGTTTTATTTTTATTTTAAAACAACAGGAAATATTTCTTTTCGAAATAATCCTGAGTAAGACCTCAGCACATCCATTAAAACAACGTGACCCACAAAAGGATGCAATTCAGGTCGCAAATCTTCAAAATCGATCCAATATTATGAAAGTCAATACAAAACACTGAAATTTAAAAAGTTTGGTTGTGTGAATGTACTGTACAGGTCAAGGTTAAAGGTCCATGTCCCCGTTTTGGGTCTTAATGTACTGTAATCCATGTATATTACAGCTCGGTAGCAGGTCCCCATTCAATGTCCTCGGCTTCATCATATTCTTCTTCATCTCTGTCGTTCTCATCGCTGTCACTGTCGCTTCCTCGGATTTGCGTTCTCCGCATTTGCATGGCTTCATGATGTGCGAGTCTAAATAAAAACATTAATTAATACATTTAAAAATAAAAAAATAAATAAGTTGGCAGACCATGCAAAAAATACTTACACTATAAAAGAAGGGGAAGGTTTCCTTTCTGGTTCAACCTGTTCTGCCATACGGGCCTGAAACAACAGAATATATGCAGTGATAAACAGCTCCTAGGGCTGGCCAATCAATTGTTCTGTGTTCAGTAGTAAATCTCCGACGAAGGCCAGAGGGTGCTCTTGTGTGGAAACTCCTAACACCCAATGAAGAAGAAAACTCAGGAAATCCCCATAGGGTTACATTATAAACTTAATGCTATCATTGATACAGCATGATTAATAAAATCACGAACACAAAATCATTGCAAAAATCATTAAAAATTAATTTCAAATACTTAACTGAAGTTTTGAAGCGAGTTTGGAATAATTTACTACACAATTAATTACAATCTTAACCATGCCCCAGGGCCTCACGGTGGCGCGTGGGTAGCACGTTCGCCTCACAGCAAGAAGGTCGCTGGTTCGAGCCTCGGCTGGGTCAGTTGGCGTTTCTGTGTGGAGTTTGCATGTTCCAAAGACATGCGGTATAGGTGAATTGGGTAAGCTAAATTGTCCGTACTGTATGTGTGTGAATGAGAGTGTGTGGATGTTACCCAGTGATGGGTTGCAGCTGGAAGGGCATCCGCTGCGTAAAACATATGCTGGATAAGTTGGCGGTTCATTCCGCTGTGGCGACCCCAGATTAATAAACGGATTAAGCCGAAATGAAAATAAATGAATGAACCACGCCCCTCTTACCTTTAGCGGATCATACGCAAAAAAAAAAGCCAACAACAACATACTGAAATAAGTCTCAGCAACTTTAGGTTCATGCAAACTTTAAGAAATGGAACACCAATTAAAAATACAGATCCAGGAATATGTCTTAATTAATTAAATCAAGTTGTGTCTGATTGGGTATTGGGAAAACATTGTACCTGTTGTAGTCTTTCCTCTATGGCCGACAATGGAGGTGTCTTTGACTGGACTTCTTTGGGATCAGGTGCCCTGAAGTTGGGTGGCGCATCGAAAGGTGTCGGAGGTGCAACCACCTCATCATTGCTGAAGTCTGAATCTGTGAAACTGCGCTGCGAGGGCACATCCTCCTGTTCTTCAGGTATTCCAGCTACGAGGCGTGGAGATCGGGGCTGGGGAACATGGAGGATGGGAGGTACTTCACTGGGTGGTAGGGTGTACTCTGGCTCTTCCTCCTCATGTAAGTTGTAGGGAGGTTCAGGGCTATGATTTAACACACTGGCAGGTTCCGAGGAACGGGCCAGCGCAGAGCTGCGGTGTCTGGCAATGCCTTCTAAGGGTTCCTCCAGGTCTTCGTTGTCTGTGTAGGCTTCACCGTCTGTAAAGGCCTCACCGTCAGTGTCCTCATAGTCACTAGCACCACTGAGGTAGTCAGAGTTGTTTGCTTGATTAAATGCATCAAGATCCTCTTCGGCGCCTCCCTCCAACTGGACACACACAAAGCTCTTATTAATAAACTCAAGTATGGAATGCAGGTTCTGAAGTAATCCTCCATTCTATTTTTGTCAGAATAATTGTAATTAAAGGGATAGTTTGTCCAAAATTTATTAATTACTCATCCTTATGTCGTTCCAAACTCGTAAGACAGGGGTGCCAAAACTCGGTCCTGGATGCCTGGTGTCCTGGAGAGTTTAGCTCCAACCCTAAATCAAACCCAACTCAACCAGCTAATCAATCTCTTACCTGCCAGAAATTTTCTAGCATATCTAGTGTGTTAAAGCAAGTTGGAGCTAAACTCAGCAGGACACCAGCCCTTCAGGACAGAGTTTGGACATCCCTGTCTTAAAGGGTAGTTCATCCAAAAATAAAAATTCACCCCTGATTTAAGAGGTCCTAGGTATTCAATACAAAGCTGATGCCACACTGATGAAGTGCTGTACAACAAACACAAGGTTTCAACATGACATGAGTGTACAAACTGAGGACTATAAAATTTCTCTTACCGCTACTTCAGAAACCCAGACAGGTTTAGACTGCTGTTGCCGAATCTTGTCTTTCAAAACGTCATACCACATGTTTGTATTTGGCTGAAGATCAATGCGTGCTGTGAAAGGAATCAAAGAATCAGAGGTCACCTTTCAGAGCACTTTTTCGATCCAATATTCAAGAGAAGAGTTCTAATTTCGGAGGCACTGAAGTTTTACCAGAAAACAGAGTGCTGTTGTTTTTCCTCAGCTTTAAGGCCTGGGCGTAGAGGCGTCGAGAGCTCTTGCTGGAGCCTGGCATGTATTTTTGTCTCATAGACTTCACATCCTTCCGACTATGAGGATCCAAGAAGAGCACCATGGGATGATACTGGATATAATTCAATCTTTCTATGGCAGTGGGTGTAATGTCCAGCAAGGGATGCTTGTCCTGAAAGTAAAAACAAGTCGCTTAGTTGCCTGAACACTAATTGGGGTGGTTTAGGTTTAGGTTTAGACTCGATTACCTGCTCCGCTATCCGCCTTACTGTGTCCAGTTTGATTACACTGGATGAACTATCATTTCCACTCCTGGGTACCATTTCTACAGACCAATAAAATGGAAATATTAGATTTGCGACAGTGAATACATTCTTTATTCAAAACCCATATCCAGTTTTACATACCTGCAACTTCAAATTCATCAGGCAACTCTCGGGCCAGTTTCTCATTAGCAATATCATTCAGAGGACCCAAGATGACGATAGGACGTTTGAAATTGGCTGCATATGAGCAAGAATATGTATGTTACAACCAAAGACTCTACTTTTGCCATTAAGACTTGTCATTTGTGCTTAGATATCTTTAATTTCTGAGCAAATGTCATTCTTGGGAACCAAAAGCCATTCCACTTTCTTACTTCTACAAACAACCAGTTAATTCATTAGATTTAACAGAAAAACTATACACTAACCTTCTTTCAACAGGACCTTCTCGTATGCTGGAAATTTGCCTTGAATTGTCAACTGCAGGAGGTCATCGCGGGTTCTTCGGTTACTCTTTTTGGCCCCTCTGAGACCTCGTAGCTTCCAAAATTCTGCTCTGGGGCCAGACGCCTGACGTTCAGCTGCACTAATTCTCTGTGCCTGCTCCAAATTGGCCAGAGTTTCAGCCCTGATATATAAAAATGTCAAACACTTAGAGAACATAAGGCAAGGAAAGTTTATTTATATAGCACATTTCATATACAGTGGCAATTCAAAGTGCTTTACATAAGCAGGAATAAAAAAGACAAATATAAATAAAATAAAAACAGATAATATAAAAACAGATGAAAACAGCGTAAAGACAGTTTTTTCATATTCCAAAACACTGGTCTGTCATATTTTCTCACGTTACACTGGGACTTCCCCATTCTGGTGATCACCCCCCTCTGTGGACTTTTTTGGTACCTATTAATCTATTGGACGTCTCCAACAGATTTGATTTTTTTTTCACCCAAAATCGAAAAGTTAAGCTTTACAGCTCTAATTACGTGCCCCCCATATATAGGAACATATAGGAACTTATGTACTTAACAAGCACACAACCTATGGATGACAGCAAACGTTACCACTATTAACCTTTTTCACCAAGGCAGTTTCAGATTTAGACCTATTTCTAAATTGGTTCTTGGTCTTCCGACACTCAATGCACCAGAAAACCAGAAAATATGGTTCTTAAGTAGAACCAAAACATTGCCTGGTTTAGAAGCAAGAACCCCTTAAGTTCATTGTTGGAGGGGTTACCATGACCAACAAGATGAGCAGAAATTTTTAAATCTCTATCTATATAAACTATGACACACCGCACGGACATGTTGGATTCGATGTGTTTGGAAGCCTTCAGAGGTTCGCTTTGTGTTCCCTTTTGAATTGTGTCATTTGCTTAGTTTTGCCACATCAGTTTTTGTTCTTGTGATCCGATTCATAGCTGAACAGCCAATCAGAACAATCTCTTTCACCAATGGTTGACATTAATTCTATTTGCAGAATTCAGCAAATTCCCTCCAACATGAGCCCATTGAGAGCAATGTGTGGAACACACCTAACAACCTAGCCTGACAGACATTCACTGATGACAAGACATTGCCCAACAGCCAATCGTCAACTTGGTTGGTCCTGGCCTTTAGGTTCAGCCCCACTATGGTGCCCCCTGGATCTAAAACTTAAAACTACAACATCAACAAACCTGGTCTGGTTAGGAATGGTCCCTTTGTCCAGTTCATGTAGATCATTGCCCATGCGCACAGCTAACCAGGTTCCTAGCTTCCCTCGATGCATAGTATCCACCACTCTGAACACCTCGCCTCTGGTGAAGCTCAAGCCGACGCTGCTGTCTGCCACATGATCATAGTGCGTGCGGATGTAGAAAGAGTCTCCAAGGTTGGACTTCAGAATCTTCTTGTAGACTAAGATAATGAGAACAAAAATCAGTTTAGAAATGGCATTTGTAACAGGTTTTTACTTCACTTAAGCCAGGATGTGAAGGCACTCACTGTCCACTTTGTTCTGAGTCCGCATATCGATACGCTCTCCGCCACGGATGTTCATGAGATACATTGCTGCTTCTTCTCTGGTGAAGTGGTTAAAGTCCATGCCATTTACCTGTAATGCAGAGTGTCTTTAAGAATGGAGAACACCGAAAAGTTTGGTTTTGTACGAGATGTAGCCAATTGTTTAGTCCTACCTCAAGAATCTGATCACCCTCTGTCATGCCTTGCTTTTGGGCTGGACTGTTAGGCTGGACACCACCGACAAAGATGCCAACATCATTTCCTCCCACAAGTCTCAAGCCGACACTGCCTTCCTTCACAAAGCTGATGTGGTTCTGATCGGAGCTGTACCTGAGAAAGAAATTAAATATGATATGCATCCTATAATATTTTATGTAATGTGCAAAAATGTAAAATAGCTAAAAAGTTCACTTAATTATAAATCATATTTACTAATTATTATTAAAAATATATAATCAAACAAATCTTTATTTACATCTATACTATTTAAATGTATAATTATTTTTGTCTTCTTTTATTAATTATAAATACTTTGTTAAATATTTTTGTTGTACATTTTGTTTAAAGTTATAGAAATTACATACAAATAATTTATACTTTATGGTAGAACAGTTGTATTCACATCCTGCACATACAATACATTTTACAATAATTAATAATAATAATAATAGTAATAAATACATTATATATAAAGAATTTACACAATTTGTTTTACTGCCTTTATGCTTACTCATACTGATAATAAATATTTGTATTTTTTTTAAAGTAATTAACAAATGAAGTACTTATAACTCTGTATTTTATATATGTGTATTTCTGTACTTTATTGTCATCATGATACATATTATATATAAATAGAAAATGTATATAACATATAACAAAATAAATTCTATATGCAAAAATACATTTTTATTTTCTCCATTTAATTTGGGATAAAACATGGACCAGTCTTGTCTTGTCTTCTCACCCCAGGTTTGGTGTTGGCACTGCGTCTGGTGGGAGCACATAAAGTGGTTCTTCTACAGCTTTAGCTGAAACAAAACAGTTACAATTCAGTACCCGATAGTCACTCTGGAAGCTGCAATGCAATGTGGGAGTGCTTTTGGATTGCAGATACTCACAAGTCAGCGTGGTGTGGTTGGGGATGGAGACGTTCGAGCGGAGAGTCCCATTAGCACGTGGGAAACTGAAAGAAATTTCACACAATAAGTGACTGTGATCTTGTACAATGTCTTGAGAACTTGTTTGTTGGCAACCACAGTGTTCTCTGACTCGATTCCAAAACAAACACACCTGTTCTTCCCAACGCTCGCTGATATTGACACATACTTTCCCAGTTTCAATGTGACAAAATCTGCCATCTTAAGTGTGGATTACATACACATTTATACTACTGGACTGTGGAATGTCTAAACATTCTAATGTGTGCATGTGTTATTTCTAGATAAACACATGGCTAAAGTAGTTCTAGGCAGTTCTTTATCACTACACTGAATGATTTCAGTTAAATGACAGCTACAAATGACACAAATCACATCAAAACACAACAGAAGGCTTTGAATGAGATGTGTAAGGAATTAGTCTTACACATAGGAGCAGTTTAAGACCAAAAACCTGACAAATGTGAACAGTATCTTTAGGTGTGGAAACTATTGTATTATAAGCGGAATAATTGACTCCAGTCAGTTCAATTATTAGAAAATAATGCAGACCTGGGTATTTTTATATATACACCACTGGACACCTTAATGTCAAAATGACATCAAAAACGTCAAAAATGCAAATCGGATTGATGTCAATTGACTAGCTTAACGTCAAAACGACATCAAATTGACATCTAAAATTGGCGTCAAAAATCATTTACAGGACTGTCATAAATTTGTCATTTGTAATTAATTAAAGCTCTCAGATAAATAAAAGATTTCTTAGCTTACAATATTTTTTCTGTCATTATTTTGGTGGTCAGAGGGGCATCAATGTGTGGACGTCAAATAGACATCAAGGTTTTGACATCAAATCGATTTGAATTTTTGACTTGTTTTTTGATGTCATTTTGACATTAAGGTGTCCAGTGGGATATACTTTTTTTTTTTCTCCAGTCAGGTCTTTGTGAAATTTAGGAAGCTGGAGGTTGTTCTCTAATTTTGACCTCCACTATAAATTAAATGAGGCATTCTGAACCTGTGATCGCTGTTGTGACTGTCAGATCTCCTGAGAGATGACGGGGCTCTTTCTGAGTCAGAGGAATCTGCAGAATCAACCAAAACAACAATACTATTACACAAAGGCAAACAAAAGTTACATATCCTCAACTTTATAAGGTACACCTGTGCAGCTGGGTTGATAACTAAATTTGTAATCGGCCAATCACATGGCAGCAGCTCAATGCATTTAGTCATGTAGACAGTCAGTAAAACATGTCTTATGAAGCAGATTAATTTGTTTCTGTAACAGAAATATTTCTAGTTTTTTAATTCTAAACTCAAATCAGTGACTTCCAGCAGTGGTCGAACGCACATTTTTGATAACTTCTAATGCATGGCAAAAGATGCATTCATACTGTAAAGTACATAATACACAGTATAACGTTATACAGTAATGGCAAGCCAACTAGTTTTCTTGTTTGTCGTCATATTCTGTGATAAACGGTTCCAGCAAGACGTGTCTATTCCGGGAACTTCTGCTACAAATGCGTCTTACATCATACAGTACGTTGAGTCAGAGATCAGCCAACAAGTTGTCCAGAACGTGTATTGATTTTAGTTTAGAATTTAAAATCTTTTAAACATTTCTGTAACAAAAACACACCGATATACTTTATACGACACGAGTTAACCTGCATAACCCTATATGACTGCATGTGGGTTAGTCTGGAAAAGGATTTATGCACTTTTGAAAGCTTAAAAAAAAAAAAAAAAAAAAACTATATAAAAAAATAAAATAACTATCCAACACAGCATGAAAGAGCCAGGATAAAAAGTAAAATTACTCCGGCTGTGTTCGTGTGAAAGAAGAAAGTCACATACACCGAGGATGGCTTGAGGGTGAGTAAATTAAGTTTAACAATGGCATTTAAAAAATATTTAAATATAGGTTCGGGTGATGGGAGTTTTGAACTAAGCAGGGCGTGAAGAGACGATAATTGACTTGATGTGTCATTTTATAATGGCAACCAATTGGGGCCACTATGATTTGTTGAAGTTGATCAGTATTAAATTGCTGCCCAGTAGCAATACTGAATACTGGGTAATGACAATCCTCTATGATCTCGGTGTCACTTTAGAATGCTTTTATGGATGCATGCATTTTTCCCCATTCCGTATGAATGATATTCATTTGTTAAAAAGATTGTCAAAAATATGAGAGTTTACACTGAAAAAAGATATGGGTAACATTCACTTTTATAATATTTATTCTACCCCCTTTTTTAATGGAATCTATAAGTTGAGGAAAATTTACTTTGTACATACGCTTTAAAATATTATTGATCCATATACCTATACATTTGAATTTGTCTTTTATCATTTAAATGGTAATGAACTGAAGCAGAATAATGGGAGAGAAATACCAAATTATGAGGTAATCTTCATTCAGGGTTAACTATTCCCTCAAATGACCAACCTGGTACTAGCAAGGTGTACCTAATAAAGTGGCCAGAGAGTGTTTATTCAGAAATATTTCTTTTATTGGGCCTCACGGTGGCGCAGTGGGTAGCACGTTTTCCTCAAAGCAAGAAGGTCGCTGGTTCGAGTCTCGGCTGGGTCAGTTGGCATTTCTGTTTGGAGTTTGCATGTTCTCCCCATGTTGGCGTGGGTTTCCTCCGGTGCTCCGGTTTCCCCCACAAGTCCAAAAACATGCGGTGTAGGTGAATTGGGTAAGCTAAATTGTCCGTAGTGTATGTTTGTGAATGGGTGTGTGTGGATGTTTCCCAGTGATGGGTTGCAGCTGGAAGGGCATCCGCTGCGTAAAACATATGCTGGATAAGTTGGCGGTTCATTCCGCTGTGGCGATCCCAGATTAATAAAAGGACTAAGCCGAAATGAAAATGAATGAATGAATATTTCTTTTATTAGTGAATGTTTCAGACCTTCAGGAGGTGGTCTGGCAGGAGCGGCTCTGAGTGGAGGATCCTGTCGGATGCTGGTGATTGGCATTTGCATTTCAGGCCTGAGGCAATTTAAAGATGGAAAACAATATATTACCTTTATATGCATGATATCAAAAGGAAATAGAGAGAAGAACATTAGTAGCTCGTACCCTTTGATTCTAGAGCTTTTGATGACTGGAGACTGAGCTTGCCTGGGTGGAGACTTGTAACTTCCATCTGATTCAGATTCTGAGGGAGCTGATTAAATATATAGTCAAGTTAGACACAATTATAAAACAATACATTTCTTTTTAATGTAATATTTTAATGGCCAATGACATTCAATATGACTTTAAAGAAACAAATGCAGAAATATTGTGTAGAATATTGAAAAATGATAGCATTTACAGTAACACAATGAATATATAAAGGTTTAATATTTAATAGGTAAAAAAGATTATGCATGAATATTCATATTTTTTAATAATTTATAATTGTATTTCATATATAATATTTTGTAATATAATTAACTGTAATAAAATAATTTAATAAGCAATTTAAATGTTTCATTAAAAAACATTTTATTAAATAATATTTAGAGCTTTTTGCAGATTAAAGACTGCTCTACATTAAATCATATTCCATACATTTAATAAATCAATATTCTATACATTTTGTTGGTGTTTATACAATAAAACAATAATTATTATTTGGCAAAATATTTATATTAAGGTTAACATTAATATATTAAAAATAATATTAAGAGTTCTATCTATTTTTAACACTTAATTATAAACTGCACTATGTACATCAGGATATATAAGGATTTTATTTTTAATTACAGATAATTATTTTTATAGGATCTGCATTTCATATTTAGCTCAGAGTAGTCACTTCATGGTTCTTTCGTACCTCTCTGTACAGGCATTGAGGGTTTTGCCCATTTTGGGGGGTCCATTACTGCTGCTACCATCACCTCAGGGGGCGCCCTGAAACAGTAAGAGGCCAGACAGGTGAATGAGAGCAAAAAGGACACTAAATGATTATGCTTGTCCATAAGAAAGTAGAATCTAACATAAAATCATTGATGATTAGGAACAGAGGGAGATATTCACCTCAGGCTTTCTCTCTCCCTCACTGAATTGGGGGCACTTTTCACTTTCATGTCTAATTATATGACCAAAATTAAGTCCCAAAAATCAATGATTCATATGGACAAGCAGAAATTACTCTACCAAACTTATTAAAAAGATCAATATGTAGATCTCTAGTCTCCATTCCACCATTATAAATATCCCTATATAATGTGTTTATATAGTATATGCTGTTTGTGGTATTATGTGATTGCATACTTATGACTGACTATCTATATATTTCCATTTAAAAGTGACATAAATCAACATACTACAAGAGAAAGCGGGTTGATTCTGTGTCTTTTATTTTTAACACACATCACATTTCCAGAGAACACAAAGCAGAAATACATAAACGTATACAAGCAACATAATCAAAATGAATCAAAAACAACAATAGACGTTTCTTTGTCATCGTATGCAGGATGATGGTCGGCCCCACAGAAAGAGCCCGATGGAAGTTGAGTAAAAAGTGGCAGTGAGGCGTCCCTCATGTGTACCTGTATCTATTGCGGGACTCTTGGCTGGCCGGAGTCCCCTGTCTGCGCGGAGGTCCGGCACTTTCGTCTGATTCGGACTCTGATGCATCTGTATGAAAGCGACATGCTCTTGAATGAGTGTGTTAGGAGGACAACAAAAATGGTGAAACAGAAGTGCACTAAACCCCATGTATACTTTGGCTTTTGTACAAATACCTTAGTATGGAAGGCCATTATGGCCAAAACTCAACTGCTACTTTTTCATTGTAGTAAAACAGTACTTTTGAGTATTTACATTTTATTTATTTTTTTAAATGTGTGTGTGTGTAGAAATACACAGCTTGATCATGAATTTTGGCCATTTTGGATGTAGTACTTTAGGATGAGGAAGTACAGTTTAACAATGAAAAAAGTCAGTTGAAAGCACAGGCTTTTGTTGTTTGTTGCGTTTTTTTTTCTCTCCATTTCTTTTTATCTTCTGTTTCATTGTTGGCATCTGATAGAGAAACTAAATAATGCAAAAATCTACAAGATTTTACAAAAAAAGGGCTGTATGTGTCCAGCATTTTTGGAAAGCAATCAGGGCCAAAATCTTTTTTATTAAAACGCTTGAAATTTGACAGTGTCAATGAGTTAAGCACAACAGCCAACTAAAATGAATGACCTATAGCTGGGTTTCCATTCTAACATGAAGTTTTGAATCAAATCTCAAATGCAAAGTAGATGTGGTTCCATTAAGTTGCTAGAGAGGCTAACTGTGGTATTGGTAACCTAGCAACAAACAGTAAACAATGCATTTTTTTGTGAAATAAATTATTTTTATTTGAAATTTGAAGATCACCACAGGCACTGTACACGTAGCCTAGCATAAAGACAAAATTATACTTTGGGCTTTAGCAGTGAAAATCACCTCTAGGTGGAGGCCTGTAAGGTGAAGCCATGCGGCGAGGTAAATCCTGAGACATGCTGAGAGAAGAAGGCTTCAAACCTGGAGGAGGGAGATCAGGAAGCACCCTGGGAGAAAAGATTATATAAATCAAATATATATATATATGTTTTAGTATTATTAGTAATTTCTCCATTTTTGGAATTCTCCATTTTTGGAATTTTGAACACTAAGAAGACATACTGAAGAAAGCTGGAAATCTGTAACCACTGACTTCCATAGTATTTGTTTTTCCTACTATGGAAGTCAATTGCTTCAAGCTTTCTTCAAAATATCTTCATTAGTGTTCAACAAAGTAAACTTAAAGGATTGGAACCACTTGAGGGTAAGTAAGTAGTGAGTACATTTAAATTTTTGGGTGAACTATCTCTTTAATATGTCACAGAGTATTTGGGCTGGGTGACGTGGGCTCATACTTGTATCTGGAGTGGTTATCAGGTCTGGGACTCACACGTCTGGGCGGTGGAGATGCGCTCTGATCTGAATCTGACTCAGAAACAGCTGCTCACACAAAACAAACAGTCATTAGGCTTCTTTGATTACCTCATTGATGATTTATATACATCATTGTGCGATTTATCGTAATTTAGTGGACTCTTGGAATACAGAACTGGTGCGTGTTTGTAATATGGTAAAATCAGAGTGTTTTAAAGCAGACCTCTGCGAGGCCGGGATGCGGTGGAGGAGGTGATGGGTGAAGCTCGAGGGTTTGGCAGTGTGGAGTACCCCGAGAGAACCCTGAAACAGACAAAACAAAAACATGTGTAACGTGTATCTCATCCAACACAGAGAGATAAAGAAAACTAACCAAAAACCAGAGAGAAAAAAGAAAGAAAAGAAAAACAATACAAACATGAATAAAAGTTAAAAAATTTAATACAAAAACCCAAACAAAAATTGCAGTCAAAAACTGAAAAGCAAACAGCTGAACCAATCAAAAGACAAAAACACAATAAAATAAGTGTAGATGATATTTAACATCATATACTGTGTAACAATGGTTCTGCAGAGCTGAATGCATTTATATTATATTTACTTGTTTCTGTGATCGAGAGTGTCATGTCTTGATGGTGGAGGAGAGTTGCTGCGATCAGATTCAGACTCGGAGGGAACTGAACAAGAAGAAACAAATAAAAAATATGAACAATGATTGAACAATGAAAATATGATCCATGAACAATGATTGAGGCTAAAAACAGCTATGATCTAAAAATCAGTCTGCATTGAATTAAACAGGTTTTTAAAAATGGTCTTCATTCCTTTTACTTCTGATCCAAGAACAAAACCCAGAGAGTTTTGTTTAAGACTCACCTCTGCGAGGAGGCATAGACTGAGCTGGTTTTGTGAGAGTTGAGCGCAGAGGTGGAGATTCAAGTTTTTTCGACACAGGATCAGCCCGGTTTCTGTTGATCAATAAGCTCTGTTAAGGCAAAGATCACAGTTCGAAGAGAGAAGTTCAAAATCAAGGCGTTCACCTGTTAGATCTTCGGTCTTTGCGGCGGGACGCTCTGTTTGTAATGGGAAGGTCTGAATCCAGGTCTGAGATTTCTTCGGCAAACAAAATGTAACAAAAAACATTAGTAGTTATATCAAAATATATATATATATTTTTTTAAGTCAGAGAAACAAGAGCACTGTTAAACAAACAAAACATGCTAAACAAAACACAAACAAACGCCAGATCAAAACAAACCTCAAAATGCATAAAAAAGCAAAACAAAAACAAGACAAGAAAAAGATAAAATAACCATAGACAAAAACAAAGACACAGTAAAACATAATATAAAAAACAAAAGAACAAAACAAACCTAAACTGGAAAAAAAAGAACACAATAATACATTAAATAAATAAATAAATAAATAAAATTAATATACCAAGTCAGCATTAAAAGCCCACATTAACGGAGTTCAAACATATTTTTGAAGACCAAATCGATGTTATATATTTTATTTGTTAATTTAAAATAAATGATGAATATAGAAATCTGCGTGTGAAGAAAAACAATCATCTTTTACCCTCCAGCTCAGAGCTGCTGTCCTCCCGTCTCTCGTCGGAGCTGTTTTGAGGACTGTCCTCCACTTCAGGGATGCTGACCAGGAACTTTCTGTCATCTCTCAGAACCAGCATAGTCAGATTCCCTCTGGATTTCTCCACCAGATGTTTGGTCTCCAGCAGGGACAGGTTTTCCGTGGTCATGCCGTTAATCTGGACAAGATATTAGAGAAGGTTACACTACATCTGTGTAGGTTGGGATTATCAAAGAAAGAAAAAGATCCATTTAAAGAAAAGATAAAATGGGTTAAAATGTACAAAAAAAAACAACAATAATGTGAACATACTGCAAAATATGACATTAAAAAAGAAAATAAATTTATTAAAATAAATAAATCAAACATAAAATATACAGATCAAAGAAAAAATAAAATAAAGGGAAGGGGAAAATGAACAATGAAAAACCAAGGAGAGCATAATAAAAAAAAGAAAAGAAAAAAAAGAATATTAAAACAGACAAAATATACAAAATTAAAAGAAAAAAAGCAGCAGAGGCCAAAATAAAAACAAAAAATAAAAAGGAAAAAGAACAAAAGAAAGAAAGGAATAAGCAAAGTACAAAAATTATATATATATATATATATATATAAACAATTAAATAAAAGAAAAAAACAAGATGGAACAATCAAAAGATAAAAAAGTTATTTTATTCTGTTTATATCTTTCAATTGCAAATTCTCATCTTTTTCTTTGACCTGAGTTTATATATTTCTCACTCTTATCTTTTAACTTTTATGTCAGAAATGTGAGTTAGCATCTGTCAAGAAAGAAAACGTCACAATTTATGAATGCTGAAATCTTCAAGAAAGCTAACCAATAGCAAAAACAAGCAAAACAAATAAGAAGAAGAACAAGCTAAAACATAAAAAAAGAACCTGCTGTTCACCTTTAAGACCAGATCTCCCTCCTGAAGCGAGCCTTCCTTGGCAGCCAGACCGGTGGGAGTCATGTGCTTGATGAAAATCTGGCTCCCCAGCTTCATTCCATACTCTACAGACAGAGAAACGCGGTAAAATCATGCCAAAAACCACAAGTTATTATTTAACTCAACAGCAGAAGACACTGACCGTCGGTGGGCTTCTTCTTGATCAGAGTGGTCTTGATGGGTTTGTTCTGGACGTCCTGATTGGGCAGCCGCTTGTATCCGGATGTGATGGGCAGATCGTGGCCGTTGCGGTCAGGAGTGACGCTTCGGGCCCGGCGGGTGCGGGTGGTGTCGGGGCCCCGCTGACCCTTATACTGAGGTCCATTATCATCTAAAATATTGGACTGCGAGGCTGAGCGAGTGGGTCTGTTGCTGGCAGGAATCTGGATTGTGCGCGGCCTCTTCACAGTCTACAACACCAGCAAAACATTCACTCAGTACTCATCTGTGTGTTATCATGAGCATTCACCACTTTATCTCATTATCTTTTTGTTCATCTGTTATTCTGTTCATCAGTCTGTCCATCGATCACTCTGTCTAACCGACTGTGTTTATCCATACATCTGTCTTTTATAGATCCATCGATCATCTGTCCATCTTTCTGTCTACCCGTCCATCCATCTGTCTATCAATTCATCTTTATATCCATTCATGATCTGTCTGTCCATCCGTCTATCTGACCCTTCATCCATCTGTCTATCCATTCATCTATTCATTATTCATCCATCCATCCATCCATCTGTCTGTCTATCCGTTCGTCCGCTAATCTGTCCGACTATCTATTCATCTGTCTGTCTATCCATTCATCTGTCCGTCTGCCTGTCCACCTGTCTATCAATTCCTCTTTATATCTATTCATCATGTTTGTCAATCCCTCTGTGTACCTATTCACCATCCGTCTATCTGTCCATTCATCCGTCTATTTATCCATCCATCCATCCATCCATTTGTCTGTCTATCCATTCATCTGCTAATCTGTCTATCCATCTGTCTATTAGTTCATCTTTATATCTATTCATCATCTTTCGGTCCATCCCTCTGTCTGTCTATCCGCCCATCCATTCATCCATCTATCTGTCTATCCATTCATCATCCATCTATCCGTTCATCCATCCATCCATGATCAGTCTATCCATCCATTCATCTACCCATCCATCCATCCATCCATACAGTCGTCCATCCATTCATCCAATCGTCTATCCATTCATCCATCTGTCTATCTGTGTCTATCCATCCATCCGTCCATCTAATCAGCCATTCATCTATCTGTCTATCTATCTATACATTCAGCCATCTATCTGTGTTCCGTCTATTCCTCTGTCCAGCCATGCATCCATCCATCTATTTGTCTGTCTATCTATCAAATTATCCATCCATCTATCCATCCGTCTATCAGATCATCCATCCATCCTTCTGTTCGTCTGTCTATCGGTCCATCCCATCATCCATTCATCTGTCCATCCGTCTGTCTGTCTATCAATCTGTCTGTCTGTTGGTCTGTCTGTCTGTGTGTGTATTGGTCTGTCTACACTTTTTTTCAGTCTGTTTTTTTATCCATTACTGTCATTTACTCACAATGTTGGCCGTCTTCCCGCATTTCCTCAGATTCTGAATGGTGTAGAGTGAAGTGACGTTCTCCATCGAAACACCATTCACCATAACTATCTGATCTCGTGTCCTGTGGGCAAGAAATCAGGTGAGTCTCTATCACCAAAATCAGCTGCCAAATGTGTTTAGTTTTACAGTCTTGCACACAAACATGACAGGTTCTACAGGATTTATGCAGGATGTGGAGGAGGAAGTAGAGGAGCGGGATGTGCACTCACTGAAGTCGGCCCATGGCAGGACCGCTGGGAAGCACATCAGAGACCACCACTGCCGCGTCCCCGTTTGCGGAGTTTGGTTTGTCCAGCCCACCTGAGACGGCAAAACCAAAGCCCACCTTGGAATCCTGTGAAAGAAAGAATGGAGCATAAAAATATGGATGACTGAAGAAGAAAACTAAAATGTAAAAACATGAAAAAATGATGAACATGGGGAAAAAAGTAGAAAAAAAAGAAAAGAAAAAATAAAGCATGAAAAAATAAACAAACCAACAAATGAAGAAAAGAACGAAAACGATTAACAAGCAAAAATGAACAAAAAAACAAAGAAAATAATGAAAGGATGAATAAATGAAAAACAATGAGCAACAGAATGAAAGAGGAAAATCAAATGAGTGGACAAAAAACAAGAATGATGAAGCAAAAAGAAATAAAAACAAACAGGGAAATAAACAAACCAAAATGGAAATAAAGACAAGAAACACGTGAAAAGAACAAAATCAAACCATTTTTTTCAAGAAATAAGAGAACAAGCAAACCAAAAACACGAAAAGGCAAAAAAAAAAAATCTAAAATATTTGTTTAATAAAATAAATAT
>CAIGQW010031024.1:4334658-4362602 GCA_903798125.1 Danio choprae
ACACACACACACACACACGACATTCCAAAACTTCGGGTGTGTCTCAGTGACAGGTGGAAAAGAAGAAAAAAAAAAAAACTTCTATGAAAATCAGGGTGTCACAATTGTCCACTAAACCTTCAATCCTTCTCGGCTTTCAGCAGTTTAGAAAACTGCAAACCCAGTGACATGTTCTCAGACGCACCTGCATGGAGCAAAGATGAAGGTGTGGATTAAACCTCGCCACTTACTTTCGATAACGTGACTGTGTGCTGCTCCCATATCGTCATCTCCTCCATGACTGACTTCTGCAATGAGAAAACAAGACGTTAGCTAGATTTCTGCAACATCGATCAAACAACAACAACAAAGGTTTACAAGCTACCAAAGCGTCCAGACACAGCTCAGCAGTTTTTTATTTTGAAGGCCTCACTTGGTTTTTGTATTTCCAGCTCTCGGCTGTTTTTTTCCAGTCCGGTTGAGCATGAGAAGGAATGAGTGGAACTGAGCATGCTCACACCTGCTGAATTCCTGCCATACAGGTATTGGGGGAGGAGGGGCGGAGCAAGTCTGTGACATCATCGATACCTGACACTTACACCGCACCAACGGCTCAGCAAAAACCAATACACATTCTGACAATACAAGTCTCTCAGCAGGCATTCAGTGAGTGGCTAAAATAACTGGCATGCCATTGGATTATGAAATTCATCACTGAATTTTCAATATATGAGGATTTAGTTTATAAATGCTACTCGTTTATGACTAGGACAGCCATTATCAGGATCCATTCCAAAGTTCCTATTTAAAACAGCTAGTTGGTTTCATCATTGTCAATAAATAAATGAGGATTAAAGGGATACTTTACCTAAAATTGAAAACTTACATCCTTGCACAAAGCTTTCGAGTTTCTTTTTCTTGTTGAGCACAAACAAAATATCTTCTTTTTGTGTTCGACAGAAGAAAGAAACTAGAGTGGGGAGTTTTCATTTTTGGGTGGATTATTCCTGTCACGAATCTCATGTTGAGTTTATCACACTTTATTTAAAGCCGAAATGTTTTACGAGTCTCTACTACTAACAAACACCTGCAAGCGTCCTGACATACTTTGCAAGCGGTTTCTATCAGACCTGAGAATTCCTGGAATGTTTCCCATGTTTTTATTGGCTGCATTTGGCAAGCAAAGGTCAGAGAGAGTCTGTGTTTACAACACTAAGCAAACTTAACTCATCTACAACATTCCGGGCAAAAACGACTATTGTACTTTTTTTATACTGTATACCTGTACACTGTAAAAACAAGTGTACAGGTTTAACAAACAATTTATATGGGCTGAATATAAACAATGCTCAACATAATTTGCTTAAATTCAGCCCAAATAAATTATTTGCAACCACATACCTTAAAAAAAATCTGATAAATCTAATGAATCATTTTTTTCAGTGTACATTCATACAATTTTCTAAATAGCTGAAAATACAAGAACATTTAGTATTATCGCTTATTCGCATGCATATTTCTAAAAATGCAGGTCAGAATACGATTTAAAAAAAAATTTTAATCAAAAGCTTGAAAAAAATATATTGGTTATGCCGAATAATATCTGAATATTAATTCAGTCATTTTTAGATTCTTTTTTTACAACAGTTATTTGAAACATTAAAAGTATCTTTGCTTTTAATAAGTTCTAAAATAAAGTTTGCGGTAAGTGAGGAACCTTATTTGTAAAAACAGATATACTTTTTCATCAAGAACACATTATTACAAAAAAGCACCAGTTAAGACATTTGTACTGTTACACACGATTTCAATGTCAAACAAATTTGACTATTTTAAACGTTTGATTCAAAGAATCCTGACAATACCACAGAAAGGGGTCTACAATATTTATCTTTTCTGGTAATACTGTTATTGCAGTTTCAATGGTGTGTAAGCTGACAATATGTCAGAGTATGTCACTCACTTTGGCTTTATTTTTTTTTGCTAACTTTTTAGTTTTTGCATTCAATAGCAAAAAAAAAGTGCCATGTTTAGATTCCTTTTAGGCCCCGTCCAGTGTTCACACAGCAACCAATTTAGGTCAATCTGCACAAGTTAAATATCATTTGTCCACACGACACCAATATTGATGGGGGCCTGAAACAAACTTTTGGATAACAGCTTAAAGAGTAGGAAACTCTTAAAGGTCCAGTGAAGTGCTTTGAAATGTGCATTTTTTTATTGTATGTTTGATGTAATCTCAACTGAAACAGGAACAGAGAGTGGGACATAATGCAGCCCCTCCCCTTTTTTTTAAAAAACAGCCAATAGCATTGTATTGTATCTGCCAGTGAGAGTGGTTGAGCTCAAGAACATCAAATATGAAGCGTCTTAAAGGGGGCGGGGCATGTCAGATACTAGAGAGCCTTTGATTGGTCACGATTTGATGAAAAGCTGAAGTTCGAGGTGACTTCAATTAGACTGTTGAAGCGGAAGTGACAAACTACAAGCTTTACATACATGTTTATATCACTTTTATATCTTCTAAACGCAAATTTTGTTACCGTCTTGTTTGCGCACTAGCTTACAGATATCCTAAAAACTAACAATGCTGATACTAACATCTAAAAAACATGATTTTAATTTCATGGGACCTTTAAAACTGAAGGTTTTCTCAATCACAACAAATGAAAACATGCAATGCTCAAGTCAAAAGTAATGCGCTTTTTTTACTTATAGAATAAAGCAAATATTATCATTTTTCTCTAACCCATACCTAATAAGTCCATGTAGATCCAGAGAAACAGAATTTTTAAGAGATCTTACTTTATTTTTTCCATATCTTGTGACACAGTGACGAATCGGACACTAGTAATACCTTGAAATTGCACAATCGATGACAGCTATGATAGTCATAGGAAGTTTCTCACACGCAGGAAACCAGGGATGCAAATATCAGCAGAAGCCTTTTCTAGATAACTCCCTGCATGAAACATGTTAGAAGTTCATGTAAGACTGCTGTTCTTACTCACAATTTACTACACTGGAGAGTTTATGATTATATGAGATGCTTCACTGAACAGCAGCTCTAAAGCCCTGCTGACACTTAAATCAGTGTGGCACCAATACCATTTTTGTAATCATTTTAGAGTTGGACAGCCTATGTTTCCATCAATAATAATTTGTTGATATTAGTAGCATTACTGTTATTACTATTACTGAGATAGTACTGCAGTTATGAATAGTTTTTATTAATTAATATTAAAAAAAAATAAAAAATCTAGATTTTAGCTCATTTTAGTAAGTCTTATGTGAGATTTTTTTCTTTAGTTTTTGTGTGAGCTGTGCGTTTTTTATTTATTTATGTCAAGTTTTTTTTGTGTAAATTTTTGTTTTAGGATACATTAAACTAAACAAAAAAAAATGAGAGGGGTTCTAATTTCATGGTTTTAGTTATAATTACCTTACATTTGAAAAGAGCTGCTAATATCTCCTTTTGTGCTCCATGCTGGAAAAGAATATTTTAAGTTTTAGAAAATATTATGACCCTTTGTCATTTTAATTGTTACCATTTCTGAATATTTGTAGTCAGCAGAACTCTTTAGAGCTTATGGTACTCTGGGAAAAATTTATATTTTCATTAACTCCTATTTTTATAATATGGCCTTAAATTTTCATTTAAGATGCAGTTCTTGTCAGTTTTTTTTTTTAATTTTCAGTTCATTTTAATACATTAAACTATAGATTTAGTACTTTATATTTCAACTTAAGCTTGTTTATTATAGAGCAGTCGGCAACAGTTTTATTTTATTTTTGGTAAAATTTCCCATCTAATAGATAACAATACTAACTATTTGTAAAAAGTTCACGTTCACTTTCATCATGCTAAAATGGGCAGCCAGGACATTACTCAAAATATCTCCTTTTGAGATATTGAAATTGTATTTTTTGTGTGATTTATCACTTTCATAGCTTATCGGGTTCATATAGCTTAAGTCACAGTTTTAAAAAGTAGCTAAAAGCACAGCAAGCATCTACATAACTACACCCTGCATACCAAACTTGCACTCCATTTTCCAATTTAAAGTATTCAATCTGTACGCAATTTAGGCAATTGTACTCCTCCGTAACTCTATATCAGTAACAAAAGCAGCACACTCAAGAAGAACAGGTGCGGGTCAGTATTTACAGTCTGTGTAAAACAGTCACTACGCAGCTCAGATGACAACTGTCTAGCAAAACTAAGCATAAACAACCTAGCATAAACAATACCTACTGTCTCTTTAAATCTCCATTTTGAGACTGGACATTATTAGAATAGGAATACAAACACAGCAATATTTCAGTGCCTTAAAAATCACGAGCTCCATTTTGCAGAGGGTTAATGAGGAGAAAAACAAAGCTCCACCTGAGCCCACAGAAAGATCCGCCCACTGCATCTACAAATCATTCGGCACTTTCTGAAATTCATTTCCCCTCAGGAAAAACAAGAATCTTTCCTCAAGAGATGATGACATTTTGTGAAAATTAGTAATAGTTGGAGGTAAGGGTGTGCGGCTAATATGAGATTTTTAATAGTTGTTTATTAGGTGTCAATTTTGAGAAAGCAATCTGGCCGATATGAGTCTGATGGAGTTACATGTTTATTCTAAATGAACATTAATTGTGTATAAAATGTATGACATATTCTCTGAGGTTTTCAAAAAAAAAATAATAGCCAGTCATGAGATTTCTGACTGTATAAGAGGTAATCATTTTCAGCCGCAAAAACTAATCGCCTGAAAATAGCATTTCATTTTTCGGAGAGCAAGACAAATATGAGCCCCCAAAAAAGGACATGTTGTGCTGCATTCTCCAGCAGTTTTCATAAAAAACAAAAAAACAAAAAATAAATAAAAAAAAAGACGTTTGCTGTTTGTTCAAACTACTTATTTAAATTGAGCTGACAACACAATTCTTGGGACAACTTAACGGTTTTATGTTCAATCCATTTAAATGAGTAAAAACTAACTAAAAATTAACTTACACGATTGTGTGGAACCCAGCATTTCTTTACAGTGTTCAGCTTGCTAGTTTTACTCTCCCTCCTGCAGTATGGGTAAAGAAACACTATGAAACCCTTACATTTCAATGGCTTGTTGCCACGCAGACTAAAAAGCAAAGATTGCACTGTGGTGAAAGCTCAAAATAGTTTAATATTCTGCACTATGGATACTTTGCTCATTCAGTTTTGGTTTTCAGCCTTTGGGCATAATTTTTCATTTGAATGATTCATTGACAAAGAAATTAACATTACCTAATATGCTTACTATAAGTGAATTTCCACCGGGTTGTACAAATGATGTAGAGTGTGTGACGTGTTTGCCATGTATGCATAGTATTTGCCTAAATCGCATCTTCTGTGCAAGTTCTAATAATTCAACTCGAGCTGAAAATTCACTTGAGGTGAAAAACATCCCATGAGTAAACTAGAGCAAGTGACGCGGTGGTGCACATTTGGTGTGAACACAGAATAAGATTAATAACCGCTTTGTAGTTTGCAGTGTCATTTTAGTTATATTATCTAATGTTAACAAATGGAGCCTTATTTTACAGTGTTAAAAAAACAATAGGCCTATAAAGAGCATTTTCAATCAATATCTAGTGCAGGGGTGTATATATAATTAACTAATTATTCACTTTTGAAGTGCCCATGATACCAATTCATTCATTCACTTTCTTTTCGGCTTAGTCCCTTTATTAATCTGGGGTCGCCACAGCGGAATGAACCGCCAACTTATCTAGCATATGTTTTACGCAGCGGATGCCCTTCCAGCTGACACCCATCACTGGGAAACATCCATACACACTCATTCACACACATACACTACGGACAATTTTAGCTTACCCAATTCACCTATAGTGCATGTCTTTGGACTTGTGGGGGAAACCGGAGCACTCGGTGGAAACCCACGCCAACACGGGGAGAACATGCAAACTCCACACAGAAATGCCAACTGACCCAGCCGAGGCTCGAACCAGCGACCTTCTTGCTGTGAGGCGATTGTGCTACCCACTGCGCCACCGCGTCACCCCATGATAACAATATCATGGTGTAAAAATTATAAGGATATATTGCAACATTGAATATTGCAAATGATATTGAATACACTGTTAAAAAAATGCGGGGTTCCACACAATTGATTTGTAAAATTTCCTTGATTGAACATAAAACAATTGTGCCTCCCAAAAAACTCAATAATTGTTTCAGCTCATTTTAAATAAGTAGTTTGAGCAAACAGCAAGCATCATTTTTTGAGTGTATCATCAAAAAACAACAACAACAACAACATCTATGATACTGTTGAAATAAGACTTTGCTCACAATATATTTTCCTTTAAAAAAAAAAAACCAAAAAAAAAAAACCCCGCACGTTTAGACCTTTTATGGTAATATGAATTATTTATATTAACTTGATTTTTTTCCTACTTAACTTGAATATGTATTTTTTATTCATATTTAACCTAAATTATTCTAATAGGCTTCATCAAGTATACATGCTTTCATTTATTCATTCATTTTTATTTTGCAAGATCAGTGTCACTCACCTGGCACATTGTTAAAACTATACGTTTGATATTATCCCAGATTATTATTATTGCACACTCCCACATTATGGAAGAATGTGTATTGGTTTAGATGCAATCCAAAGTCCCGATTTTTTGGATTTTTAAAAGTACTCTGGGACTGAAAAAAGAAAGCCAATAACTTTGTCTCATAACAGTCTCTTACAAAAGTTGCTAAAA
This sequence comes from Danio choprae, assembly GCA_903798125.1. NCBI lineage: Eukaryota > Metazoa > Chordata > Actinopteri > Cypriniformes > Danionidae > Danio > Danio choprae. The sequence continues at coordinate 4,341,403 of CAIGQW010031024.1, forward strand.
GGGAGCTGACCTGCACTGCAGTTCAGTTATGCTGACAATCATTAAGCTGGTGTGTTAATGTTTAATATTCACACTGACCCAGTGAAGGTTTCTGTAGAGATTGAGAATGAGGAACAGAAAGATTACCACACATTTAAAAAAAAACAACAACTTCAGCTTGTGAATCAGTGAGTGACAGCACTGAAATAAATCTGGCGTAGAATCCAATGTCAGCCGGAAAACTGATAGTAATAACATGTTCAAATAATCTACATTTAGTTCATTTAATATGGTTTATAGTTTATCAATATTTGGGTTTAATAATTATTTTACATTTAGAATTTTGCTGTTTGATTAAGTTGTAATATTTGTTATACATTATCTTTTACTTGGAAAATTATATATTAATCATTCATGTGGCAAATAACCGCTGACATTAATCATAGAAGTTCGGAAGTCTTGTAATAACCTCCAGTTTTTTATTTTTGTTTTGCTTATATAATTTATTTTAGTTACCAAAATATTGTCAGTATTCACTGTTTACTATAACAACACTGTCCATACTATTATTATGTTTCGTATAAATATGCTTATAAAACAAAATATTATTATATTTACACACTATTTATTTACAACCTGACCTAAATTTGCACTGCCTTAAAAAAGGTCAAATGTTCTGATCTTTTGAGTGACTTCTTGACCTTGAGACACACACACAAATGCAAAAAGTGTCCAAATGTCCTACCCATTACATCATTTCCTGTTTTACGTTTTGACTATGCCTCCCAGAAAAAAAGAGGTATCTCATAATAGTTCAAAAATGAATGTAGATTATAGAGGGTTGTATTCATAAACTGCCCTCTGAATGTATTTTAGTATAAACGTATTACGTTCTGTTAATGTATTAAATTATCTGTTAATAAATGAATAGCTCTAAATAGTTTTTCCCTCAGTTCATATACGAGAGAGGCTGTGAATGGTAACAAAACTACTTTCTAATCAACATTCTTCTCAATATATTTGGTGTCCATGCTAAAAAACAAAACATGAGGGTAAAATGTACATTTTTTCACCTAGCGCATGATGGAAAGAAAGTGAAAATGAAAAGCCATGTGTAATACTGTACCTAAAAGGCCAGAATATCACCATATCAACAACCCAGACCACCCTAAAAACCACATAGCAACATGCTAAAATCCAGTCTGAAGCCCTAGTCACCAAACACACGTTTCACTACATCTGCATTTCCTTCACAAAACAGTTTAGCTTCAACCAAAATAAAAGTACAAATCTAAGCTAGCTTTTTCCAAAAACCCAAGAGTGGCCCAAGAGTTTACAGGAATCATCACACACCCTCAGGCCAATACTCTAGACAGGAAATGGAGGAGGGATGATGAACATGTCAGATACTGTTGTGTTAAGGTGTTCCCCCTCATTCAGTATCTATAAACGCTTTCTCAATAGGGGTTTCTGGTGGTCCTGCCCACTTCTTCAAAACTGTTTACACTTGTTGCTCTGCTTCACGACAGACAACGTTAGGAAACAAAGAACATAATGTTTCTACACACCCAGCTAACAGGGAAAGTTCTGGCTAACATGACAAAGTTCCCCTCAAATGTTATGAATGAACATTCTTTCTGTGACATTAATAGAAAGTTCACTCTTGTCTTTCACTAAAGTTAACTATTGCTTCGCAAAGCAATAATAATCCGTACTTTTTTTTTTTTTTTACCAGCGTTCAAATGAAAAGGATCTTTCAAACAAAAGTGAAAGTTTACTCACACTCAAGTAGTTATAAACCTTTCATTTTCTTTCTTCTGTTGAACACCAAAGAAGATATTTTATTAAAAAGCTGAAATCCTGTAACCGTTGACTTTCAGAAGGAAAATAAATAAATAAATAAATAAATAAATAAATAGTAACTCAATCGGTATACAGGTTTCCAACATTTTTCTAAATATCTTCTTTTTGTGTTTAACAGAAGAAGAAACTCAAGGTTTAGAACCACTTCACAGTAAGTATATGATGACAATTTCCATTTTTGGGTGAACTATCCCTTTAACAAGGGATATCAAATATAAAACGTTTAAGGTTTGAATGTTCCGATAACTTAGAGTAAATGTTTTGTTAGGCTGTATATAGACAAAGTCATACTGAAACACTGTGCCACAATGACACTTCAAGGACTGAATAAAGTCATATTTATGTTAGCCATGCCAAATAGTAATTTTCGAAACTAGCCTATTCTTAACTCACAGATTGAGACTGCTATCGATAAAGAGAAATGTGGATATATGGGAAAGCACATTCTCGAAACCACAGTGAAACCACAAAGCATGCATTGACTCCAATGAGTTGCGGAACCTGTAGAGCCAGGTGAGGCTTGGTTTCTGCAGCACTGTCTTAAAAATTGGTGTCGTTCTCGCGACTCGGTTCTTTCGAACAAAGAGGAAAAAGATCCACCACAAACCACAAAACCACAAAAGCGCTAGTAGATTTAATCTTACTTGTAACTACATCGGTATCAATTCACTTAAAGATGCAATATAATCTAACTAAGAGTAGGATATTTCCAAAAATCATTTTTGAATTCAGTGTGCTCTTACTGACCACTGAATCAAGAATCATTTTTCGTATGAATCATTTAGAAAGGTTTTGTGAATTGCCTCAACAGATTCGACTCAAAAATAAGGATTCGAACAAATCCGATGTTGCCATCTTATGATGACGATATTTACAGTTGACATTAATCTTCACATATTAAAATAATAAGATGCATCGACGTTTACATTTAGATGTCAAGAAGTCCATTGAAAACAAAGTTTTATCGCAACTTTCACAAAACAAACAAAGATCCAGAATTGAAAAAATCCCGGTTAATCACGTTTGGTTCTCAAATGAATGAGGCGAATCAAAGTGCATAAACATAATTCACATTTAACTGTCAACAAGTTTAAATGTCCTAAACGCAAATATTACGTTACACTTTCTAAAATAACCCCACAAACTGTAAAAAAAGAAAAAACTGAAACTAATTTTAAAACAAACAAACAAAAACTAAATCTTAAATGAAAAAAACTTAAGCAGATGTAAATGTAACACGATCTTAAAGTTTAAAACTCAGAGTCGTGTATGACCATAAGCAGGTTAACAGTTTAACAGCAGCAAAAACCTGAAATGCGACCCAGGCCAACACAAACAATCGATAAACAAAACAGCGCAAGGAAGAAAAACACTTTACTCACCTTATTATACGCACCTCTTAAAAAACTAACCCTAAAATACAGTTAACTCCGTATCGCAGGCCTTAAAGGGCCTGACACCTGCAGATTTCTAAAAAAGCGTTCGTTATATTGTCCTGCATTACTACAGCACCTGACCATGTACCTGTAAGCAGGGGGAGGAGTTTAATACAGGTTAGGCAGTTTCGTCATTAAGCTAGTTTCTATACACAAGACAGAGGCATGTTGGTCTTATTTTCCATTCGATGTCAGTAGATAGAATTGATATTTGAAATAAAAAAAGTGAAAGAAAATCTTACAAAAAAACATTATAGGTTCATTTGAGGCTTATTTTGTTTTATTTTAGTTTGCCGAAATGTTTTAGATTTTAGTTTTTTGTAATTTGATTCAAAATGCTTAAACGTGTCTCTGAAAAAAACGTTTGCTGTATTTAGAGAAAAAACAAACATGTTTTTCTATAGTACGCTAGCGCCCCTATTGGAGAAAGCGCGGGATTAGCGTGTGGACACAAACGTCTGACTGATGCTGGTTGTTGAATAAACTCTCTACTAAACACTATTAAAAAAAGCTAAGATTATTAAAAAAAAAAGAGTACACATATTACGCATATATCAAAAAACCACAAGGCATTATAAACGCTCTGTCGAAATCCGCATTTAAGAAAGCTTTATTTTATTAATTTAGTCTGTTAGGATTCTATTGTGTCTAATTTAAATCATTCTCTAAGACTAACCACACTTCTCCATATAACACAGTATGTTATGTAGTTTTATTCATTATAGTTTTATGAAGACATTCAGTAGGCCTATACCCTTACAAAAATACCTTATTGTGATGGCTGTATGGTTTTCTTTTGGATACTTTGAAGTACCTTAAAGGTGACCAATAGGTGGCCTCAGTAGACCACTAAGGGGAAAGCAATGACTTATCAAACCTGTTTACCATTAAACGGATAGTTCAGCCAAAAATAACATTTGCTCACGCTCAAGTGGTTGCAAACATGTATGAGTTTCTTTCTCCTGTTTAATACAAAAGAAGATATTTTTAAAAATGTTGGAAGTACTATGGAAGTCAATGGTTACCGATTTCAACATTATTCAGATATGTTCTTTTGTATTAATATGCAACATCATTCATTCATTCATTCATTTTCTTTTTAGCTTAGTCCCTTTATTAATCGCCACAGCGAAATAAACCGCCAACTTATCCAGCATATGTTTTACGCAGCGGATGCCCTCCCAGCTGCAACCCATCACTGAGAAACACCCACACACACATACACTATGGACAATTTTCATTCATTCATTTTCATTTCGGCTTAGTCCCTTTATTAATCTGGGGTCGCCACAGCGGAATGAACCGCCAACTTATCCAGCATATGTTTATCTTCCAGCTGCAACCCATCTCTGGGAAACATCCATACACACCCATTCACATTCATACACTACGGACAATTTAGTCTACCCAATTCACCTATACCGCATGTCTTTGGACTTGTGGGGGAAACCGGAGCACCCGGAGGAAACCCACGCCAACACAGGGAGAACATGCAAACTCCACACAGAAACGCCAACTGACCCAGCCGAGGCTCGAACCAGCGACCTTCTTGCTGTGAGACGAACGTGCAACCCACTGCGCCACTGTGAGGCCTATGGACAATTTAGCTTACCTAATTCACCTATAGCGCATGTTTTTGGACTTGTGGGGGAAACCGGAGCACCCGGAGGAAACCCACGCAAACACGGGAAGAACATGCAAACTCCACACAGAAATGCCAACTGACCCAGCTGGGGGTCAAACCAGCGACCTTCTTGCTGTGAGGCGATTGTGCTACGCACTGCGCCACCGTGCAGCCGTTTTCCTTCAAGTTAAAATGTCAACAGTGAATAAAATTATTTGTATTGCCAAGCATTTTAGTCCGCAAACAGTGTTGGGGGTAACTCATTACAAGTAACGTGAGTTACATAATAATATTACTTTTCTAAGTAATGAGTAAAGTAACGCATTACTTAAAAAAAAGAAGTAATATTTGAGTCCCTTTTTAAGAAATGTAATATGAGTTACTTTTTGGTTTAATTAAATAGCTTTTAAAAACTTTGAAAAGTTGCTGAATTTAAAATGAACAGTCACGTTGAATCGCGCACTGGATGAGAGAACGCGCTCCCTGCAGGAACAGACAGAAAGCAAGATGGCTCCGGCTTACATTTCTGGGATGAAAGTATTCTCATTATTCTGAACACATAGAAGCATAGGAAAAGGGGGAAACAATGCTTTAAACTTTCATTAATCTGTATATACGGCTTGTAGCTCTGGGGTCAGGGAGTTCTCAGAAGATAACATTATACTAAATTCATTCATTTTCCTTTGGCTTAGTCGCCAACTTATCCAGCATGTTTTACACAGCTGCAACCCAGTACTGGGAAACATCCATACACACTCATTCACACACATACACTACGGCCAATTTAGTTTATTTAATTCACCTATAGCGCATGTCTTTAGACAGTTGGGGAAACCAGTTCAATCTCTCTTTAAGGGGGAAACCGGAGCACCCGGAGGAAACCCACGCGAACTCAGGGAGAACATGCAAACTCCACACAGAAATGCCAACTGACCCAGCCGGGACTCGAACCAGTGATCTTCTTGCTGTGAGGCGACAGTGCTAACCACTGAGCCACAATGTAATCTGTATTATATTATTTAAAATGTTTTTTTTTAAGGTAAATGAAGGTTATACAGTGTGTTGTTAATAGCAGAGCTCTTCTATTAAAAGAGGAAGAAAAAAAAGCCCTGCAAGTTCAGAAAGAGATCAAGTTCAGCAAAGGTAAGGAAAAGTAATACAAAAGTAACATAACACATTACTTACCTTAAAAAGTAATGAAGTAACACAACTAGTTACCTTTTTAGGGAGGAACTCAATATTGTAATGCATTACTTTCAAAAGTAACTTTCCCCAACACTGTTCGCAAACATCTAATGCCACAAACATTTTGATTAAGTCATCGAAAGCACAACACAAAGTCAGCAATCTGAACATTTTATTTTTTTGTGAATAACAAACTGTAATAAGTTCCTTTCTTTAGATATGTGTAGAAAACAATTTCTTTGAGAAACAGTCGAAAGGTACAGTTTGCTTTTGCAATACATATACAACTGGATCTTAATCATAAATAAGCCTATAGAAAAGCATAACAAAAGCATAACCAATAAGAACACAAGAATAAAGCTTTTCGAGATACGTACACTCAGTAGCAAGTTTTCTTTCCATAGCAATAAATTACATAAATGCCATACTGATATAAAAGAAAAGCCAATGAATCGAGATGTTTACATTCCCAAAAAGGGCCTTGAGCATACACACATGGCAGAACTGGATCACACACCAGACAGAAACACAGTTATGCACATCTTAGTGCAAATCATACACAGAGCAAGACAAATGCATTTCTAGTTAGTAACAGAGGTCAACTTTGACTTTGCCCAATTTAAATGGCCTCATCGTATAGTGCTTAAAATGCAAGTCTTATCTATGAGAGGCACTGAGACACCTGGAAACACTGTGGGTCACAAACTATTAGATTCTCTAAAATAACCAAACGTTTGAATTTCATTCAACACAATGGGGACTACACACACTGAGTGTGTATTAACTACATGAAGGAGAAAAAACTAACTAGTGATATTATGCAAATGTTTTCAAGTGCAAATGTGTCAAAGATTTTCCCTTGATGAACAGAATTCAAGAAATCTGTGCAGACAATAAGCAACGATGGATAAATAAATAATATTTGATCTGTGTCACTGATAGGATTTTACATAGAAGAACCTTCCTTTTACGCATACGTTAAATATGGCATACATCTGATTTAAAGTTATATATATATATATATATATATATATTTATAATAAACAAACATTTTGAATTGTTCCTAAATTTCATCCTGAGATAGGGAGTGGTTTTGACACCTTAGAGCATGAATATTTGAGTTTCAGTTCTGGATATTGCAGTGGAAATATTTAAGATTGTATAATTTGCATAAAGAATAAGACCCCCCCCCCCCCCCCCAAATATTCAACTACTCAGTGCAGCAGAAAGATAACAGCAATATCATTTAGTCAAATTTAGTTTTGTATGGAACTGTATGTTAAAATTATTGCTGCATCAATAACATAAAACAGAAACAAATACAAAACATGTCCCTTTAAAATTAAATACAAATAATCAAGTAACTCGTATACACGTTAGACGGATTTAAAATACTATATATATATTATTAACCTATTATATAAAGGGCTTGAATTCAACTGGATAAAATTTGATTGCCCTTTCTTGACTGTACCCTGGATGCATTTCACATTGTATCAAATGCTCTATTCGAATATTTGAGTTTTTTTACACATTGGATTCCAAGAAAAAACAATTACAAGGATGAAGTACAGAGTCAGCTGATAGATGTTACCGCGTTGTCTTTTTACATTGCGAGACGGGGCACAGCAGGATTAGACTGTTCTGTTTCAGAACAAAAGAGAGACAGCTGCACAGGTAAGTGATCTGTAGGTAGTTACGCTCTCCTACTAGCACAATTGTTTTAAGGCCTGATAAATAAAGGCAATAAATACATTACAAACATCTGCACGTGAACGGCACAGGAGTATGTGATTACCTCTACATTCCACTTTTATATTCCGAAGGCACATTTTGACAGTAGCCTGTTCTCTCAGGAAAAGTGTTTTGTCTAATAGAAGTTTGTCATGGAAATGTAAAGCTGATGATTGTCTGAGTTTAAACTCATCACCGAAATGCACTTTGTAGTATGTCTAGCATATCTGAAGTAAAATTTAAGAACATGTATGAATCTGTGGCCATAAAACCTTTAGTATAGAAAAAAGACACTTGAGGCACCATTTGGGATTCCTCAGAACGTCAAATTGGCAGAATCCTTTAAAGAACCTTTAGGCACACCAAACAATGAAGAAAGCCAGGAATGTTCTCTGAGGAACCTACAAATAGTTCCTTTAGTGACTCTAAAAACAGTTTCTCCAGTGGCCTCATTATAAAAGTCTTTGAGGCATTTAAAACACACACTGAAGATCTTAGAGGCACCTTTAAAGATGCACCAGGTTCTCCAAAGGGTTCCTCCAGTGAGGAACCAAAATGTTACCTTAAATGTCTCATAATTCCTACATACTCAATCTTATGGAGCTTAAGCACAATATACTGTCTGAGGTGGATTGATAACTTAAATGATCTTTGGTAAATCAATACTATTTAAAGCCCTAGTGTATAAAACTGATGATGTTAAAACTGGGAAGTTCTGTCAGGGTGTATGGAGACAAAACTGTGTAGGGATTGAACTTCGTCCAACTTGTGAAGCCAGAGGTGGAGCAGGACGCCGGCAGTGGTCCGACTACAGCCCTGAGTATGTGCATTTACAGGAGAGTCTGACTTGAGGGGTCTCATTCGGGTTGTTGGTACTGAATGACGGACTGGCGTAGTTCTGGTCCACCTCGCAGCATGCTGTTTAACACCTCCCGTGCATTTATAATGGCTTCAGAGCTGCTGTGGCCATTGGGTAATGGGAGCATGTGCTGGTCTGTAGGAGGGAGAGAGACTTGCGATAACGAGGAAGACGATGAGGATGGGGTGATTGAGGGAGTAAAGGGCGACAAGGATGAAGAGAAGGAACTTGACACAACCATAGGTACAGATGAAGATGCATCTGAGGAGGAAGATGCAGGGACAGTCTGGGTAGGTGTTGTTATGAATGAGTTAAAAGGCAGCAATATATCTAACAGGTCATTGTGTTGCACTATGGTGCTTCCCTCTACGGGCTGCCTCTCCTGCTGCGGTTGCTGCTGCTCTTGAATAAATTCTTCGAAGTTAAAGTTATCCACTAAAGGTTCGGTTGGCCTGGAGAAGTTGTCTACATCTAGAGCAGCTTGGGAGGAGGGTGAAGGATTGCGAATCGTCAGGTCCAGGATTTCTTCCAAAGGGTTTGGTACAGAAGGGAACGAGGGGAAGGAGATGTATTGAGTTGTCAGGCTAGGAGCTGCTAAAGACTGAGTGAACAAATTCGAGAAGAGCTCTTGATGCTGTTGCTGCGCCATGAGCCTCTGATGCTCCTCAGCCTGACGCTGCTCCAGCACTTGCTGCTCCAGCGCTTGCTGCTCCTTCTCTCTACGTCTCTGCTTCACCTCAGAGTCCATTCTCAACAACTCCTGATGCACTTTTGTTATGCAGGTCTCTGGGATTTTTATACCTAGGTAAAACAGGGAACATCGATTAGAATATGCTGAATTCCTTTGCACAATTGTAATGGTATCTGAACCTATAACCTTTTGGTTGTCAGTAAAGAGGATAAAAATCCACTAGTCAGGAACACCAAAGTCAACGTTTTGGCAGGAATAGTTTTGTGGACAGTGCACCAACAAATAGCGGCACTGCACTTTGGGAGTCCTGAGTTTGAGTCCTGGCTTGTGGACCTTTGCAGATCCTGCCTGATTCCAGCTTTGCTTTCTGTCTAAATATAGTCCTGTCCTTATGAAGGCAAAAACGCAAAAAAAACCCTGTAATGATCAACAGGTTGACTCACCAACTTGTTTTTTACTGTCTTTGGTCTTGAGACGGACAATCTGGAGGATGCTTGAGCTGGTGATATCAGCAACAACCTCAGACACACGTTTCCACACACGAAGCAGAGCGCCACACAGCATGTGGTACTGACGCAATCGAGTGCCCTTTGAACACTTCTGACCATCGTCTATCCCCTTGCACCTCCCATACCTGCAGGAAACATATATTTATGTTAAATTCGCTCAGTTTGGCTAGTACCAAGACAGAAGCCTGGAAGATGTTTTTTTACTCACTGGTTAGCATGGCCGCATTTCCTTAAAGAGAAATTGAACTGGTTTTCCCAGCTGTCCTGTACATCCACTGGAGTGACCTGAAGCAAGCGTAGAAAACGTCAGTGTCTTAAACCCATAGTGCTCACTAGATGGCAGCAGAGGCCTTTTTCATTGCATTCCTGCATCTACTACAAGGAGGGTTTCTTTTGTCCATTAGCATAATAGGGTCCTCTCATTTTATATGGAGAATGTTACATTAGAGTATGTTGATGAGCTTGAACACACCTTCCGGTATTTTTGTTGGAGTTTATCAATGCTTTCTGGTTGGGCTTGCTTGCCAATGTTTGGTTTGTAGAGGATCATGTTGCGTTCCTTGCCCTGCGCGGCTAGCAGCACACATGGGTGGTTACCTCTCAACTGCAAAGACAGGCACCAACATGTTCACCATCAGAGTCAACATCAGACAAATATGAAAGAACTCTAATGACACATGAACCCTCCTTCACCCCTGAACAGGAAGGTTCTTCCAAGGAAGCATCTTTCCTTTATTAGTAAAAGGAAACTACATGCAAATTTTAAAAGATGAGATTATTTTTTCCCTTTCACGCAAATACTCACTCTATAGGACATGTAGAAGCCTTCATCCGGTTTGTTGAGGGTTTCAAACTTTTCGAGAGCCTCCGACCAAGGCATGCCTCTATCTACACTTATCTGTGCAACAAAACAAACATAATGTTTATTAAACTGTCCACAATGATTGGACAAGTGCCCAACATGTTCTGGCTGTTAGTGGATCCAAAATCTAAGCAAAAGAGAAAGTTCTTGAATTGCGGTTTACTGTCGGTCAAAGAACTACTTGACTGGTAAACCGGCTGGGAAACCAGTTCGTATTGCGTAAGCTGTCAAAATAAGCTTTCCGCTTGTGGAAGGCATTATTATCGTGTTTGCAGCATGCATAACACATGAAACTCCAGTGCCTTAGGCATGTTTTCCGTGCTCATTAAAGAGCTATTTTGTGTGAAACTCTACATGAAAATATCAGCCCAGCTTTGTGAGTTTTTAACTTTCACACTTTTCAAAAAAGACAAACCTTATACAAGACAACTTGACCATCTTGAGGGTTTCCTGCTGTCAGAAACTTTTCCTGCGTCTCTTCATAGATCCGATCATTGCCTGGAGCCAGATCTAAGAGAAAGCAGATACATGGCTGTCACCTAAAAAGATCGATCCAACTTAAAAGTACCACACCACCAGAAGAAGCTCTGCTTACCCAGTATTCCCAGATCATATTTGCCCTCTTTTTTGTCCATTTCAATCAAGTAGTCGAAATTGTCCGTGAAGTACTGGAAGAGGGAGTTCTGTTTGTGCACCTCAAGACCCAGTATCCGGTTGAGGAACTTGGTGATATTGCAGTCTGACACAAAGAGGAATCACACAGTCAGAGGGAAGATGTGGATGCCAGCAGTTAGCAAAAAATGTAACAGAAGCCTCACCTTTTTCAATGTTGATGCCCAAGCGGGATTGACTGCACAGCATGCCTACATCCATCATACCATGCTTCATATCTAAGATTAGGAGTCATTGAAAGCTTTGGTGAGATTAAGGTTCTAGCTAATCCACATCTTAAGAGAGTAATGGACAAACAGAGCCCTTTTACCTCTGAAAAACATGGCGTCTCCACCAGGATAGTCCTTTGGAGGAGATACCTTGCTTTCAGTCTGACCAAGGATGGTTTTGGTGATTTTATCTAGAGCTTTGGTGCCGTACTGTGAGGAACAGTCAAAATAATGTGTTAGTCAATGACTTGTGTGTTACTCTGTGTTACTGTGTTATGTGAAACAGTTACTTACTTTATTTTCAAAGTTGTATTTGCTCAGGTCTCTAGACTCTGTGGCTCTCCTGTCACCATGAGTCAAAGCTCCCTATTAAAATGCAAATGAAAAGTCAGCACTAAAGAACTTGTTTGAACATACATATTTGCAAAATAAATGAAATGGGTTAGGAGTTAATCAGCATGTCAGGGACGCACCAGGCTCTCCAGCCTCTTTGCCACGATAGATGCAAAACGTCGCTCGCCTGCCAATTTGGAGATAAGGAAGATGTACTCCGGTGCATTGACTTGGTTGGAACGATGTGTGCGCCCTGAGGAACAAAGTGAGTTGTGAGCTAGTGGCATGGTGACAGTCTTTATAGTAAGAGAGCTTTGATGGCAAGGTTAGAGGTTGTGGCTGATTGATGCAGGTAGAATTATTGATGCTACGTTGGACTGGGAGTGTAGACCGTGTAACAGCATCAAAGCATTGCAGTCTAATATGAAGACTGTCCCACTTAGAGTATTCAAAAGTAGTCAAAATAACTGGTGCATGGCCACAAATTTTATAGGTATGCATGCTACTCACCAAACTGCTGGATGGCTCGGTCTGCACTCCAAGGCAACTCCAGGGTCATGTGAACCCTCCGGCACTGGTTCTTAACTCTTCTGTCAGCCTGAAGTGAAATCCCTGAACTGGCCGCTTCAGATATGATGGCTACCAACTGAAACGAGTAAGGCAAATTGTGTTTCTGGATGCACCATTGAAATCAGAACGTAAAAGCTTCACATTCCTTCATTGAGTCTCACCTTCTCACCATTCATGAACCGATCTTTCTCTTTGATGTTGATTTGGTCGATGGTGTGGCCTTGCTCAGCACGGGACTCATATCGGACACTGCCATCGGGTCGACGTACCACTCGGCCTTTCCGTCCCGTCATCTGGGCACATAAACAATGCATCTTTAGTGCTTGTTTTTTATTCATTTATTTTTTGAAGAACTAACTACCCTCGGAAGGTTACAACACTGCAAAAACTTGTTTTTATCTTTATCTTGTTTTAAGAATTCAATGTAGCTGTGTTTCCATCCACCTATTTTTAGGCACATTTTGGATATGTGCATAAAAAATGGTTGATGGAAACGCCATGATGCGCATAAGTTTTGAAAATGCACATAAAAATGTATGCGCATAACTGAGTAGGTAGTAGTAGATCATGTGATGATCTGAAATGTTGTTTTGGTAATTCTGAAATGTCTTAATCATTCACTATTAGCGTTATTATATTATTAATTACCTGCAGAGTCAAGAGCGTCTGTGCTCCGTGTCTAATGCCTTCAAACGCCAGCGCACGTTTATTGTGTGTCGGCATTGCCTTCTGAGGCGCAAGTCATTTATTAAATAAAGAAAACATTGACGCAGATTCTCCTACAATAGTAAATTCCATTTTTACGGAAGTGACGATTTTGTTCTCTTTGACTGGTTGGTTCCCACGTCTTTTATGTGATATTGTGCATAAATTTAATTCGCATCTTTGGATGGAAACATAGCTTGTGATGCGAGATCAGATTGTGTTAGATTGCTTTATATGATTGATGCTTATTTTAAGATTATTTATCTTTTTTTCCCTACTTTTTCCCTTATTAAAACTTAAAGTTAAGTATTTTACAAGCAAATTTAGCTTGATTCCAATCATAAATATAATTTAGGATCAGCCTTGTATTTTTGAGACTTTATCTTAGCTGTAATAACTTGTTTTAAGTTTCCCTATTAAAAAAATTTAGTTGTTGTTCAAAAAAGTCACCTATACTTGCTTGTTACTTTTTTGTTGTAGTAAGCTTCAGTATTTTGAGCAACAAAGCAACAAGTAATAATTTTGTCTTAATTTAAATTTAAAAAGTGAACAATAAGCATGTATGTGTGATCTTGTTTTAAGTTTAAATGCTTTGGCTCATTTTAAGAGAATATAATACCAATTCTTAAATTAAGAGAAATTTTCTTGTTTAGTAACTCTAGTTTTAAGAACTTTTCATACAAAATAAGAAAAGCAAACAGTTTAAAAAGCAATTTACAAGCTAGTTTTAAGATAATTAGACAAAATACCTTGCTTTTGGGTAAGTTTTATAATATGTATTTTAAGACTTTTTTTGTACTAAAGCTTAGGTAAGTTGTAAGGTAAGTGGTCATTTTTTTGCAGTGAATACATACATAAATACTGACCTCTGATACTTTTTCTGGCCCTCCAAATTTATCAATGAGCTCATCCAATGTGTTGAGAGGTAGTTCTTTTCCCAGCTCGGCGATCTTGTTGAGAAGCCCTTGTTTCATGTCCTCTAACCGTGCTAAGGATGAATGAGATGAAAACTGATTGCTTAAACTGCCATTAAAGGTGCTGTAACCTACTTAAGATGGATAAATGGAGATAATATACAAAATAGTCATCATACCCTTTTGATAGCTGGTTTGATCAATGAAGATGACATCATCGTTATTGTCCTGAATTGAGTCAGGTGAAGAGTTGGAGTCGCTGTCCATGACGTCGGACTCAGTGCTGCTATCATCGCTGATGTTGATCACTGCTGTGTCGGTGCCTTGTCGGGGTTGCTTTGATTGCCTGGCCTGTGGCTTACCTGTAAGAGATTGTCCAATCAAACCATGAGGCTCAAAGATGGACAATTCATAGTTGATGATTCAATAGCACGACTCTACTCACGTTTCCTCTTATTCCCCGCTCCTTTTTCTCTCATCTGCTTCTCTGAAGGAAAGTGTTTGAAGACCAGAGACTGAAAAACACCTCTGAGGAGCACACAAACACACATTGTGTTAAGGCAGAAAATGCCACTTCTGAAAAAAGTGCTTTTGTGGCTTATGGGCTCAAGGAAGTGGTTCTTATCAGCAAACACTTACTTGCAGGTTTCAGAATGATACATGGATTGCGAGGTGACCACAGTAATGCAAATATTGAGAAACTTTCTATCATTGTGAAACTTTGAGATCACTACTCTGGAAAGGAGTAGTCATAAGGTGGCTGGATATTTAAAGAGGACGTAAACATTTGAATTCTGTCCACAATTTTTCACCCTCCATGTTTCTTCATCTTCTGAACACAATTGCAGATGTTTTTAAGGGAATCTGAGAGAGTTTAATGATGCCCAAATTTCACTTACTCAGCAGCAGACACAAATCGGTCCAAGTGTCCATCGTTTTCGTCAAGGACTTCTCTGGTTCGAGCCTCACCTGTTGACTGAAGCCCTATTACGACACACTAGAGAGAAGAAAAACAAGTGTAAAATGTCTACAGCAGCAAACAATCTGTCATTAGAGACACTTAAGGGGTTATTCACACAGAGCACGTCTTTGTGTCTAAAAATGCGACATGCAGCGCTCGGGAATGGTTTTAAAAAAGTGCCTCCTCCACCATGTTGCAGTTGTCTGACCAACACGCTGTTTTAAACAGAAGCGTGTAACGATTGTCCTGCCTCTGAGTTTGTTTGATTGGTCACCTGATGTTGATGTGTGACATAGCTTGATAATGCATCTTAAGTGCGACACTCAGTGCAAAAGATGTGATATGCAAGCGTAACGGTCATGCAAATCCATCTAACACATTAACATAAAAAAACAACAGAAAAGTAGCACGTTGGAATGGAAAAACACGTTTGAATGGCCCCTAAAAAGCTCCAAAAATGACTTACCTTCCCTGCCTTTAACTCCTTTTTGGCCAATTCCACCAGGCAGCGCACTTTTGCGGCGATGCAGAGGTATTTAAAGAAACGTTGGTGGGACGACCAAAACTGACCCCACAGGGACTTTCTGGAGCTCATGCAGAGTTCGTCGGCGGCCTTCATGAACACAACCAAAGCTTCCGCCCACTGCAGAAGAGATTGTGTCAGCCACAAATTCAGCTTGTATCTTTAATAAATTTATCTTTCTAAATTTATAGATACAGTTAACCAAAAACATGTCCGTTTGGTCATTATTCGCCCCCGCACTGGCTACATTTACATATGCACCAAAAATATGTAATAATAATTTCCAGTAAGCGTATTAAGTAGGTGTATTACTGGCTACTGTTTAATCTTTGCTAAACACATTTCCATTCACATTTTCACTTATTGAAAGGATAATTGAAGTGATAAACATTGCAATACTGGTTGTGGTTGAGCATGCACTTGTTTTTTTTTTCCTCTCTGGATGCAGATATGGAGCAGATATTGCACAGTGAATCATGTTGATTGGGGGCCAATACTGCTTGGGTTAGAGTAGTAAAAATAATGTAATCAAATCGGAGTTTACATGTGTGCCACATAGATTAATGCAATTATCATTACTATTATGAGCTTAACTAAATGACATTGATTGAAGAATTATGTTTACACATGCCAACATTTAATCGTGATATGTTTAGAATCCCATTATAATCTACATAAGAGGATGCGTGTGTATGTAGTCATTGGTTGAAACCCATATACAGTATCAATATAACTAAAGTGAATGGAAAATGGATATTTAAATGTGCTTTTAAAGTATTGTTAAAGGGGCTCTCACTACTATTGCACTCTATTCAATGTCTTCTAATGCCATATAATAGCATTCTGTGAGGTACAGACATTTACATGAACAGACATTCCAGTCTATTTATATATAAATATACATCCAAAAATGTACTTTTATTATGTTTAATGATTATCTTTGCTGTATTGATGGTTGACAATGAGTCCCTGAACACTTTCTTTGCGTAAAACAACTTTTTTTGCGGAGATTGCACTGTTTTTGACATGTATTTTGTGCTTAATAGAATACAGAAATGTTTAATTTACAGTCAAATGGCTGGGGTTAGTAGTGTTTTTGAACTTTTATTCATTAAGAATGCGCTAAATGAAAAAAAAAATGTGTGCGTTAAGCCTTAAAAATGTCTGCTGATCAACGGGACTTTCCAGTTATGTACCTTAAAGTATACATAAAGAAAACAAATTTAATAGCTTAGATAGCAAAGATTCTTCTTGTAACTCACAAGTTTAGCAGCTTTGTTGTACACAAGCTTGAAATCGTTATCCAAACTGATCTCTTCGATGCGGAAGGAAACTCCTGAGAAGCTGAGCTGGCGAGCGATGTACATCCCGCTGACCTTCATATCCATGGCCACGATCTCCATTGCCCCGACACCCCTGCCAATTATTATTATTATTATTACTATTTCATTTATTGTACAACGATGTACAACATGACATGTTGTGCCAGAGTTAGTTATAAAGGTCATTTGCATCTGCAGTCCCTGGATGTTGTTACAAAATTAACAATATTCAATTACAAATGGTACAATACACACACATATAATAATATCACATAATTGTCAATTAAATTTAAAACAAATCAACAATTATCTATTTGAATTTCCTTAAGCCAAACTTAAAGTGTAATTTAAAAAATGTTAAACGTGGTACTTTCTAATATGGAGAGGGACTAAATCTTTCTGCAGCTTGAAGTGAAAGATCCTTTTAAATTTAGATGAAATAGTCTATCTAGTATTGTCCTCAGAGAAAGTCACACATTGTTTAAGAGGGTGGTGTAAGATTATGACACATATTAACACACATTAGTAAAAAATAAAGTTATCAGATGTCACTAATTTATACATTTTAATACTATTACAGTGACAATAACCACTTGGCTTTTTAGCTAACAGCTTGTTTATGAATAATATATACCAATTTTTTGCGTAGTTACGTTTGAACAGGACTGACACAATAAGCTAAATGAGGGTGAATCCTCAATTCAATCAAAATTCATCAAATCATTTTCATATTAGCCAGTTCAAGTTGATCGTTCTCCACAAACCTCTTCTCAATGGTGTGGAGGAAGTCGTCGAAGGTCCGGAAAGGAGTTCCTTCTCCCCAAATCCCCAGACGGCTCATGTAGATCATGTTCTTTGGCTCCGAGGCACCTGATGAGCACAGGTTCTTTTATTTAACATTGTTTTTTTATTGTAGTGATGGGGATTGTTATAGTGAATGTGGTAGAGATGCACCTGTGGCACTGGCGTACACAACTCTGGCCAATGGCAACTTGTTCTGGAGATCCAGCACCGCTTTGCCCATCTTTGTGGACGTTGCGTTTTTGGCTTTGTGGCATTCGTCAAATATAATCTAATAGACGCTCATAGTCAAGGGTTAAATCAGTTTTGTTGTTTACAATCATATTTATGTTTTGGAAAGATTTTTTTAAAAGCTCTAGAAACAGAGCCCTAAAGAAGAATGAAGAATTGAATAGTTATCTGATATTTAAATTATACTCTTTAATGTGGTTTACTATTCAGAAATAAAATACAAAGGGTTTTCCCAAATAAATCTTTAATAAATCTTTATAATATACTACAATATTTTAGTGTGACAAAAAATAATGTGCTGATTTATATGGAAAAATCACATTCCAATCCAGGTTTTAAAAAACTGTATTGCAAATTTCGTAAAATGTAATGAAATATTTTTAATAATTCTATAAATAGTAATATTAATAGTAAAATATACTCTTTAATATATACTTAATATATTAAATATAATAAAAACTTATTCAATTATTTTCCTGATAAAATTCTATATAAAATAACAAAAGAAATCTCTCTCTCTTTATATATACTTTTTTTCCCCACAGTGAAGGATACGACTCCGTCAAACTCAGGCTCGCACCAGTCTAGGATCTGCTTGAGTCGTGTTCGATGTTGTCCACCCGCCTGACTCTCCCCAATCAGTGCTGAGTAGGTCACAAACAGGACCCCTTCTGAGGTAGCTGTGTCTCCATACTTAATCTGCACAAAAACAGCCAAAAGTGAGGAAACCCTAGCTACATGATCTGCGTATTGAGCCACGCAGTAACACTGACCTTATTCAAGGCATGCACTCGTATACTGGCTGCACCGATGTCTTGGAGATCTCTCTCTGCGTCATATTTCAGGTCATTGGACACGCTGAACCTGCACAACAGATCAGCAATAAATACAGATTTGATGAGCGCGTTAACTTGCACAACTTACAAAAAAACAGTTGTCCCAGTTTACAAAAAAAAAATAAATGGAAATGTACGTAAAATGCGAGTTTATTAACCCTTATGTGCTATTCGGGAAGTTTTCATCCACTCTGGGGGGATTTTAAGTCTTAATTTAGCCACAACTTTCTTTGTGTTTCAGTAAATGGAAAAACTTTTGGTGACAAATCTTATTTTGACACATATTTTGTGAAAACACTACATTGTATTGTTGTCTCTCACCATAGTGCTTTTTTCCTTCCCTTTAGGTTGTTTTCTAGAATGATGCCAGCCACCGTTCGTCCTTTGCCCACACCAGCGCCATCACCGATGAGGAAACCTGCCCGCTCGTTGTTCTGCAGGATCACTTCATGTTGCTGGAGAATGAAGTAAACAAGAGATGTATTATTATACTGATATGAGGAAAAAAAGCATGTCTGATTATGAAATTATGATGGTTAGGACTGTATGCAAGGTTTTGAAATAAATAATTAAATAAATGAAATAGCTTTTTGTACCAGATTAAATAGCAAATTAATTCAATTAAATGTTTTCTAGAATAATTAACATGTGATTTTTTTGTGTTAATTAATTATCATCTCATGTAGTAGTTCACAGTTAATAAATACTTTTAGTCACAAAATATTTACAACTGAATAGGCTCAAAACGAAACAAAAAATTATATAAACAAATTGAACTGAATATAAAAAATAAATGAGCAATATATTAAATGAAAAAATGACACAATAAATGAACTGTTTGGGATCAGAACAACAAGAAACAGTTTTTAAATAACCTCAAAATAAAAACAAATACAATTAACAAAAAAATAATAAATTAAACAAACTTATTTGTTTCCAATTTAAATATTGTAAAAAAAGAATTTTTTAAAAATAAAAATAAATTTGCGATGCAAATATTACCACTGCAAATAATAAATAATAAAAAACATTAAATAACCAATATCAATGAATACATTTTTAGCGTAATACATTTTATAAATAAAAATAAATAATACTATAATAATACAATCACTCTACAAACAGCACACGGTTAAATAATAAAACAATATATAACAATACAAATAATAAATTAAACAAAGTAAAATTTTTCCAATTTAAATATTGTAAAAAAAAAAAACAATATGAACAAAACATAAATAAATAAATGAAATGCAAATAACACCACTGCAAAAAACCCCAACAACAACAAATAACTAATATTAATGAATGTATTTTAAGTGTAACACATTTTATAAATACAAATAAATAATAATACAATAACTCTACAAAAGGTTTAAATAATAAAGCAATACATAACAATAATAATAATAAATGTAAATAAACAAAATAAAATGAAACAATAAACCCACAAATCGACAACTCAATACCTAAACAATTTACAAATGGTTCGCAAACACCCTTCAAATCAAACAATGATGCGTTAAATAAATAACAATAAAAAATAAAATAAAAATAATAATTATACCCCAGCAACATTTGCCACAGCATAAAGAAGTGTTGTGTGTTTTGGAGCACCTGACAGGCGTATGTGATGGCCTCGAGCTGCAGCGCCGACAGCAGACCAGCGTTTATGGTGTTTTCTGGGATGGAGAGGGTGTAGGTAATGTCTGGAGGAGGAACGCTGGATAAAGTGTTGGTCTCCACCACGCGGTCTGGATGAGATATGCCTATTTTGGCTGAGATGGAAATTACAGAGAGCAAAACATTAGTAATAATAATAATAACAATAATAGAGTATGTGTCAAAAAGCAGAGGGCTCACATTTGAAGGGTTTGTAGTCTGCATAGGTGTCAACATGACCGAGCTCTTCTGCCTCCTCCACGTCAACTTCCTCTTCCTCTTCAGGCTGGGTTTGGGGTCTCTGTGTCAAAACAGGTTTATAGGAGTGAGAACAGAAAGAGAGATTTCACTGTCTGACTTGATTATTTATTGTTATCCTTTTATTAAGTAACTAATAATATCAAATAAGCAGTGGATATTTTCAGACATTATGAACGTGTAGTTTACTTTCATTGCAACAGTTCTCAAAACAAGAAATGTATATGGGCTTATAAAAAAACTGAAATGATACTAAAATTAGTTGTAACTTTCATTATAAATGACATAATTCCAGAAAATAATTAAATAATCAAAAAGGCAGTAATTTAAAAGGCAGAATTTTTCATGTATTTGCATATAAGAACAATACTACAAATATATACTACTTTAAATACTTTTACTTAATTCTGTTTTTGTTTTTATTTTATTTTATAACCTTAACAAGAAACAAAAAATCATAT
>CAIGQW010031024.1:4392602-4460724 GCA_903798125.1 Danio choprae
AAACACAGAAACACACACACATTAGCTTTGCACTGTTTTTGCACGGCAAATGTGACAGGGCACACGTAAATATCCACTGCTGTATGGACATCGTTATGTTAATGTACAAAATAAACCTGATTTTAAACCTTTAAACCTGAGGTCTTTATTACAAACATGCACTGTTTTAAGAAGTTTTAATCCTACCGAACTGAACAGATCTTTTAATCCCGGTTGCTTTGCGCACGTCCTGTCTTGTTGATATGATTATACGCATTAATACGGAGACATGTTGGCTGTCAATCAATTCAAAACCGCACTCCTACATCAAGTTGCGGTGGCCCTCAAAATGGGAGGGATTTGGATCCTATTTTAATGTCAGGAAATAAAAAAAAGAGACTTATTGTCTTTATATCACCCCAATATGACTGTGGACACACTATACCTACACACAGTTCAGACCAAACAGCTTACAAAAGAGGATTTTCATCATAGGTGCCCTTTAAGATGTTGGTGTATATAATCACATGCTCCACTGATGTGTTTGTCTGTAAATGAGCATCTACAGGTGTTTCTCTAAACAGGTCAGATTTCCACCACAGAATGAGTGCTTACTGATTCTGAAAACAATTATTATTTTATTTCTGTTAGTTTTTGTTGTTAGTTCATTTAGTTCCATTTTTACATTTATCATGAATATTTGATATCATTTCAGTTACCGGAAAATTTTTTGGAACTAAAATAACCTTGGATCTGACATAAGATTATGAAGACAAAACTTCTTCTCTGGAATAATGTGCAAAGAACAAAAAAAAAGTTTTGGTTTTATGATGACGTTCAGGTTTTCTCCAGGTTGGAAAACACATCAAGATAAACATCCTCATCTTCAGGAACCGTGATTAGAGAGAAATCTGGGTACGTACTGGTTTTCAGATTGAGCAGGACAGGGCAAGCTGAAGGTCGGATGGGGGAAGCTCCAAGGGTTGTTGGCAAACACGTGGCTCTGAAAAAGAGGAAGTGAAAGGTCTGTTTTAGGTATTAGATATGCACTGGTAATAAATAAAGCTCGAATATGACTTTTAATTTGTTAATGTGCCCTGACGTGAAGTAGCTTTTTTTCTTTTACTTCTGACATAAGGTTGTGTGTATTTGACGGTTGACGCAAAAAAGGCTGATGTCTCTCTGTGCACTCAGAAAAACACGTTTCAGGAGTTGAAACAAACAAGGGTTTAAATGCATGCAGTTGTTTTATTGGCTGCTTTTGAAGTAAAAGGTTCTGTGCTCTTCTGGAAAGGTGGAGCAGCAGTTCATTTGCATAATTAAAGACACACAAAAACTGTGTGGTTGGTTTTGCTTCATTCCAAACATGAGCATTTACAGTGTGGTATGTGTACGTCACTGACACATTTTGGACATTATTATTATTTAATTTTTTAAAACAAGGCATATTAGGACACCTGTAAAATACAACTTTACTACTACATGTACTACTAAAATTTACTAAAAAAACTACACGTAATAACTTTAAAAATAAATAATTGGAAACTAACCCTTAAAACTGAAAATACACATTTAAATATTGATGAGAAATAATTTTTTAAAATAAATCATTGATAAATGATCATTTTTCATGTTTGAATGATCTATAGGCATATATTAAAATTCTTTAACAAAATTAAGTCCTAAAATAGTACAAATAATGTGGAAAAGGCTAAATATATTTTACAAAAGGTTCATAAATAATACCCAGAATGACCCAAATATGAAAAAACATCTAAAAAGTAAGACCATTTTGAATGTCTTGAAGTTTATTTAGAACAACGCAATTTTTATTTTCATTTCCTTACAATACCTAAAGCACTGAACTTCCCAAAATAATAAACTATTTTTGAAAATGTATATTAATCACTTGCGCACCTAAACAAACCCAAAATGAAAGCTAAACTGAACTAGATCAACATTTAGAAAAATAAAAATAAATAGCCTTTAAACTGTTGAGCGCGGCCAAATATAGCCTGCATAAAAATAGCAAGTTGTTCAGTCTACATCCAAACTCTGCGTCCACAGGAAACTTATTTACAGAAAAGCTATTTACACTCGTCATGACATCACCAAACTCCAACTCTACCCAAATATTTACCCCTGCCCTCCCTTTTTCTACTCTAAACCATCTTCTTCTTTGAATTTGGCTTTTGAAAATTATCACAATACGAGATCCGAGATAATGGCACCCCAATGAAACAGCAAAATAAAAAAACATTAAAAAAGCAACAGCGCTTATGAGGAATTGCGTCTGCCAACTGCTAAAATGACTCTGTGACCACAAAGACGTCATTCTGTCACCCACACACCAAAGTCTTGAGATTTTGCCAGATATCAGAGTCAATGACCTGAGTTTTTGAAAAAACGAAACTACTTACGAACTTTATGACTCGGACCAGGTACAGTAGCTTAGCATTACATCTCACCACAACAAAAGTGCTGATCCTATTCATCTTACAAAATGAGAGCATTCAGAATTTGTAACTTGACTGCGCTTAGATTTTGGTGACATCTAGTTATTTAAAAAAAACAATAACAACTTTAATATATTTATTTAATATATGAAATATTTTCATAAGTAGCATAGAAGTGCTAAGGTTATGGGTTTGATTCCCAAGGGAATGCAAGAACTGATCCAATGTTCACCATGTGTGAATATTTGTCCGTTTAAACTGTTTAAATGCATTGTTTCTTTTTACTAAAAGAACAAAAAATGGCAACAAGACCCTCAAAATACAGATTTTTTTTTTTAGATTTTTTTACAATTATTTTTAAGAGATATAAACAACGAGATATAGAAATCTCACCAATTATTTTTTACCCATGTAGGTATGTATGAACTACCATTAGGTGTCAAAAATGCTTGTAATGAAAATATACAAGCATCAGAAATGTTGATGAATATATTTAGGTTTCATGAATTAGTTTTTTGAGCAATCAGTAGTTCTAAATTAAAAATTTTTCATTTCATTCTAACTATATTCAATCTTAATAAAACTTCTTATTTATAGCAAGATTATATTGGCAATTCATAAATAATATGTTCTTTTAAGTTTCAGACCTCACATAAATTCTCAGGGCCTCACAGTGGCGCAGTGGGTAGCACGTTCGCCTCACAGCAAGAAGGTCGCTGGTCGCTGGTTCAAGCCTCGCCAGTTAGCGTTTCTGTGTGGAGTTTGTATGTTCTCCCTGTGTTGGCGTGGGTTTCCTCCGGGTGCTCCGGTTTCCCCCACAAGTCCAAAGACATGCGGTATAGGTGAATTGGGTAAGCTAAATTGTCCGTAGTGTATGAGTGTGAGTGGATGTTTCCCAGAGATGGGTTGCAGCTGGAAGGGCATCCGCTGCGTGAAACATATGCTGGATAAGTTGGCGGTTCATTCCGCTGTGGCGACCCCAGATTAATAAAGGGACTAAGCCGAAATGAAAATGAATGAATGAATGAACATAAATTCTCAATTCACAAAATTTAGTTTTTCTGGATTTTCTGGCTTTATCATTTATGGGTTTTTATTTCAAATGTTTATATTTGTTTATTTTATAAAAGTCTGAGAAAAAATTCTTCTGAATTTTAAAATAAAAATAAAATAATAAATATGTAGAAAAAAATACTAGAATGAAGAGATGGGATTAACAATGGAAATTATATTACTGTTGACCCCTTTTTCCATATTCAATTTGTATTGTCATACAAAAGACTAATAAAAAGATTTAAAATACTTCTTTTAAATATCATCCAGGTGGATGCTAAGCACTGGTGGTGGACGAGGAGATTCCCCCCAAACATATGTAAAGTGCTTTGAGTGTCCAGAAAAGCACTATATAAATGTAAGGAATTATTATTATTATACCATGATTTTGTATAAAATTCACTTTAATGTGTGATATGACTAAAAAGTGATCATAAACGAATATTTTCTCAATTCAAATGAGTAGCGGCTTGGACCCGCAAACAGTATTCCATACGTCATGACTTAACAAGCGGATTACACCAGCTGTTGATTTTTTAAATGCTCTAGAGTTAAAACATTGGTATTGTGTTGTATTAAAATTTATGTAAATATGTCTGAAAATTCATGTGGTTATTTTACGCAACTAAAAATTAAATAACAAATTAAATAATAAATAAAAAAAATAATAAATTATTATTATTTTTCTTTAAATATTACAGTTTTGGTGTGAACTTTTTAAACATCACATTTTCTTTTATCCTTGATAAGAACTGTTCTTAATAAACTAAAAATCACAAGGCTGAATATGAGAAGGTTACCATTGGAGGTGCCAGGATGAACCCCCCGGCGTCCAGCTGAGGTCCGACCGAATTAGAGAAGCTGTGCCCGTCCATGGCAGGCGGAATGGAGAGCGAGGGCATCAGACTGGAGTCTCGTACATGACAGATAAATCTCGCGATCCGGTCAACGTCTTCTCAACATGACCTGAGCACACAAACACAAGAGACACAGGACGTCAGGATGGTGGAAAAACAAGTGAGTGAGCATTAAGATGACAGTGTTAAGACTCAAACCACTGACTCATCGCTGAGAAATACTGTTAGAAAGGCTGTAAACTTGAATCTAATGACTCAAAATGGCCTTGGAAACAACATGAGGGAGAATAAGATGAAAGTAAATAATCCTTGAACACTTTTCCAAACCATAGGAGAGTAAAAAAAATTACTCAAAGAGCTTCATTGTGAAGAGAGAATGATATCTCCCTGAGAATGATAGAGCTTATTGTGAAGATAGTAAATTGAGACTTTTTAGGAGGATTAACAAAACAAACAACATTTTTTTCCCTCACGCGATTGGACAACAATTATGCAATGGAAATTCTCAGAAATGCAAAGCGCAAACAAGCTTGTGTTTCTTGTTAGGAAGTTGAAAGTGTGCCAGAGGACAGTTAAAAGATAACATTCAAGCAACATGATGATTACTTTCGTTTTTAGGTCTGATAACAGAAGATTGGCTAATATTAAAACTCTACAATACAACATCTAAAAAAAAGATTGTGTAAAAAAAAATAAACCAATCACTTGAAAAGCTGCAATGTATATACATTTTTGGATCACAACAAAGCCTGAATAAATCTATATTCATTTGTATATTATTTACTTACTCCCAGGGCCATTTTATATCGAAATTGATATTTAGCCGCACCATATTGGTGTTTCGTAACATCTAGTTTTTATGAGGTGGGTTGTTAACCCAACACTCAACCCCCAACCTGGAGAACCAGGACATACACACATACACTACAGACAATTTAGCTTACCCAATTTATCTACAGCCCATGTCTTTGGACTGTGGGGGAAACTGGAGCACCCGGAGGAAACCCACACCAACACGGGGAGAACATGTAAACTCCACATTGAAATGCCAACTGACCCAGCCGGGGCTCAAACCTGTGACTTTTTTGCTGTGAGGCGACAGCGCTACCCACTGAGCCACCGTGTCGCCCTTGTATATTATTTACTAAAGATTAAATTTTAACAGTGCTAAATTAAAGTGTTCATAAAACTAACTTTAAGCTAATTTTACTCTGAATAAAAGTCTAAAGTTACTTTTACACCAAGAGGATTTTTGTGTGCAGGGAATACCTATTAGCGTGGATTCCTATCAGAATGACTGGATTTTACCTGCGAAAAACTTTAAATGTGAAATATTTATGACTTATTAGCAACACCAGTGGCCGTTAAGTGAACTGCAGCCAATAAAAAGCAATATAAAACTACATAACGCATAAAGAAAGCATAAAACATGAGATCAAATGTGATTTAATTTCTGATAGACTCATAATAAAAAAGTGCCAATAAAAACAGCAATAAAAAGAGAATTTGTGTGAACTTGTGTTAAATTGACTGAAGTTGTAATTAAGGAAATTACAAATTAAAATGAAAATGAGTTTGCTACTTAGCTAAACTTAAGCAAGTAAAACAGCAAGAAAAAAATTCCAAAGAAATTTCTCGAACTCTAATAAAAACTAAAAATATTAATATTTAATTTCTTACTATTTACAGCACTATAAATAATACTACAACAATGAACTATAAAGTAGGGAAAAAACATATTTTACAAGTCAACATTTAAATTAATTGTTTTTAAAAACATATTTAGCATTTTACAAATATTATTTATTCATTCATTTTCCTTCGGCTTAGTCCCTTTATTCATCAGGGGTCACCACAGCGGAATGAACCGCCAACTTATCCAGCATATGTTTTATGCAGCGAATTCCAGCTGCAACTCAGTACAGGGAAACACCCACACACTCTCACATTCACACACTACGGCCAATTTAGCTTACCCAATTCACCTATAGCGCATGTCTTTGGACTGTGGGGGAAACCAGGGCACCCAGAGGAAACCTACGCCAACACTGGGAGAACATGCAAACTACACACAGAAATGCCAACTGACCCAGCTGGGACTCGAACCAGTGACCTTCTTGCTGTAAGGCGACAGTGCTAACCACTGAGCCACCGTGTTGCCCACAAATATTACTGGCTAATATTATTTTCCCAATCTGCACAGTCTCAATTAGAACAAAACTGAACAAAAAAGCCTAAGATTATTTATGAATGCAATTTTTAGCTAAACCTAAGCAAGAAAAAAGGAAGAAAACGATTAAAAAGCACAAGAAATTTCGTAGAAAACGCTAATAAAAAAATAATATGTATATATATATATATATATATATATATATATATATATATATATATATTTAATCTATTATTATTTAAAGCACTATAAATAATACTAAAATAATAAACCATGAAGTAGAAACAAACATATTTTACAAGTCAACATTTAAATTAACTTTTTAAAAAGCCCAAATATATATTTTCAACATATTTAGTTTTTTTTTTTTACAAATATTAATGGTTCATATTATTTTCCCAATCTGCACAGTCTCAATTACATCAACTGAACAGAAAAGCAGCAAAAAAAAGAGGCTAAGATTAAAAGATTATGAATGCATTTTTCCCCTCCAAAAACATTCACTGATATATTGTTTGATAAACCTCAGAGGTTACACATCCATTTTTGGTTCGCCGTCATACATCTGGGCAGTCAATGCATCCCAGTAAAGAGGAGGTGTCCATCTCTCCAACCCCCTGCCACAAAGGACAATCAATACTGATTACTATTGAGTTCCCAAATGTCCTCTTCCTGTAAAGCACCATTATCTTTACTGGAAGACGAGGGGAAAAAAAGATGAGAAAGCACCAAGGATAGAGACTTTCACAGAAACGATGAACACAAGGTTCTTA
Organism: Danio choprae; assembly: GCA_903798125.1. Lineage (NCBI taxonomy): Eukaryota > Metazoa > Chordata > Actinopteri > Cypriniformes > Danionidae > Danio > Danio choprae. The sequence goes on from CAIGQW010031024.1 coordinate 4,399,891, forward strand.
TTTGGTGCAACATCCCAGATAATAATAATCCAAACACACAAAAACCCTCTATTGAATAATGCAAAACCGGGAGGTTGCATAATAATGAGAAGGAAGCATTAAAGCTGCAAGTCTTAAAGGAATAGTTCACCTAAAAATTAACACTCTCGCTTTTTATTTACCCTCAAGTGGTTCCAAACCTTTATGAGTTTCCTTCTTTTGTTAAACACAAAAGTAGATACTTTGAAAAATGTTGGAAAACCATTGACTTCCATAGTAGGAAAATCCCAAACTACACAAAAAAAAAAAAGATTTTTGCTACTTGTTCAAACTACGCGTTTAAAATGAACAAAATTCTTGATTTTTTTAACAACTTAATTGTTTTATGTCCAATCCACTTAAATTTGCAAAAACAGTTAAGTTAACTTTATTGATTTGTGTTGGGACAACATGAAGCAATTGTGTGGAACCCGGCATTTTTTTTTACAGTGTATGGAAGTCTCCAACATTTTTCAAAATGTATTCTTTTGTGAAACTCATAAAGGTTACAAAATATCTTCTTTTGTAAAACTCATAAAGGTTTGAAACAAGTAAAGGCTGAGTAAACGATTTATCATTTTTGTGTGAACTATCACTTTAAATAACCTTACACTGTAAAAAAAAGTTCCTGCCTTAAATTTTTGTGTTGAATCAAATGAACTTTTCTAGTCATCTCAAATGAAATCAGTCAAACTGACTAAACATTTTTTGTTAGACTTTGTATAGCTACAAAAAATGTAGTTGAAACCTGATTAACTTAATAAATTAAATTAACTTAAAAACATTTTGCCATAAAATTTTTACAGTGTGCATTTGATTAATGTAGAATGGCATGTTGTAACATAAACATGACGTGAGGTGTTGTATTTCAATAAATAGATTTGTTAGGTAGAAGGAAATGCTAAAAATAGGATGAAAATGTCGTCACGGTTTAAGACATTATGGAAGAATTCATTCAAGGAAGTAAACCTTTCAGTTTGGCTGCTAAAACCAAATATTGTAAAAGAAAAACATTTCGGGTCAGGACAAAATGTGCCCAGTTGGTAATCGCACTGGAAGCTTGCAGATAGTGTGAATTGTGAAAGTTAAGGAGATTATTTGGTGACCTCAGCAGCCCATGAGACTGTTGCTTCAGCAGGTCCGCCTGAAGCGCGAGACCTGACGGATGCCTCATGCGCATCCTCTAATCTCTCACAGTGGGATCTCTCTTTTTTTTCAGGGGACGGAATAAAAGAAAACATCCATAATGTCGAGTGAAAAAAAGTCCTTAGGTTTGCGGTGTGGTATGAACCGCCATGAGGGGTTTTTCCTCAAGAGTTAGTTAAGGCCACCGCTCACATTCTGAAGCGTCATGCTGAGCAGGAGTGTATGGAAGCCATCCAGGAACGTGTGACTCTGGTAATCCGCTCTGCTGCTCATCCTCGTGAGATTTAACGAGGGAAAAGCTGCAGATTTTGTCAGCTCAGAGTTCTCTGACGTTCTTGGATCAGTGTCATCCTGAAATTAGCTAGAAGGGGGGGCTGTTCTCCAAGAGTATATGCATAAAATGAAGTATAATTGTTTATTTAGAATTGAATTTGAGTTTAGACCCATTTACAACAACATTGGAAGTGAATCAGAAAAGTTTTTAAAAATTGCCCTAAGGCAAGAATGGGTGTTGTCGATCCACTTCAAATGTTGACTACTGAATATCTTTTTAATTCTACTGTATATCTTTTTAATTTTTTAAGATTTAAAAACAAACCTGGAAATGTTGGATGAAGTGCATTTTCTCCTTTAGTTTGATTTGGTGTCTGATTCTGCTTCTGAGGGGCAATTATCAGCAATAATTCACCCAAACATACTCGTGTATAAAGGAACACTCCAGTTTTAGCACATTGTGTACTAGGACTGACAGAAAATCCATATGGGCCTAAAAAATAGCAACTTTTCAGTTTCCCTCGGTATTAGCACACAATATAACTACAGAATAGTCAAGCTTTAAATAGGAAAATTAGCATTTAAAGTACAACTATTTGGTCATTTTTGAGCGAGATGCTAATGGTCTAATCCGATTCATTTATCTATACTAAGCGAGGAGATTGGCAGAATTTCAGCAGAACTGTTTAAGGAGACTTGTATAATAACTCTATTTCCAAAAGTGGAGTGTTACTTTTAAGACCTTGATCTTTGATGAGTCTTAAGCTGGGTCACACTGCGCTTTTCACATCATAGACTTCCATTTATAAGCACACAAGTGTGACAGACTGTAAACGCAAGCTCATGCAACAAGTTTCGTGTTTCGCTGCGTTCCAGACTTTAAGCTTGAGGAAGTCTAACCTGCAAATTCTTGCCACGTGTTTGAAACCAATAGAAGATAAAAACATGACCTCTCTGTAAAGAAATGTGAAATATTGAGCAATCCCTCAGTTTATCAGTTTTGGATCATCTTGTTTTTATCCCGCCACTTTTTGCAGAATTTCCCCTGAATTTCCCATAATCAAACTGTAGTGTTGCTTTAAGATCGTGATCAGCTGGTTCAGGTGTAGGGTTACAGCTCAACCCTGTAGGTCAGTGGCCCTTTAGGAACTAATTTTGACACTCATGTTTTTAAGCATTCACGAACACAGCAATTTGACTTGGATCCAGACCAAAACAATTGATCAGAGATTGCTTGATGAAGAACTATGGAAAGAGATGGAGAACCAACTGAGCAATGGATAAGACTCACAACATTTAGGCACAACAGTGAATTACCCTTTTCCAGATGACATGTATTAGCCAATGTTGGTCCATTCAGCAGTGTTGAAATATTTGTGAAAGTGAACTGAAAGTGATTACTGTTTCAGAACAAAGCAAACAATGTTTGAATTCACTTTTAGGAAGAAAACCCCCAAAGTAAGACAAAAAGTGATCACACATTTTTTCGGTAAACTATTCCTTTCTCGGGGCAGCATGGTGGCGCAGTGGGTAGCACAATCGCCTCACAGCAAGAAGGTCGCTGGTTCGAGCCCCGGCTGGGTCAGTTGGCATTTCTGTGTGGAGTTTGCATGTTCTCCCCGTGTTTGCGTGGGTTTCCCCCACAATTCCAAGGACATGCGGTACAGGTGAATTGGGTAAGCTAAATTGTCCGTAGTGTACGTGTGTAAATGAGTGTGTATGGATGTTTCCCAGTGATGGGTTGCAGCTGGAAGGGCATCCGGTGTGTAAAAACATATGCTGGATAAGTTGGCGGTTCATTCCGCTGTGGCGAATGAAGGAATAAAGGGACTAAGCCGAAAAGAAAATGAATGAATGAATATTCCTTTCTCCTCACATCCTGATCCATGAAATTATCTGGAAGAGGGTAACTGACTCATCGAAAATGTGTTTATATAATCCAGAAAAGCGTGGCACAGTGGCTCAGTGGTTAGCACTGTCGCCTTGCAGCATGAGGGTCACTGGTTTGAGTCCCGGCTGGGCCACTTGACATTTCTGTGTGGAGTTTGCATGTTCTCCCTGTGTAGGTGTGGGTTTCCTCCAGGTGCTCCGGTTTCCCCCACAGTAAAAAGACATGCGGTATAGGTGAATTGGGTAAACAAAATTGTCCGTAGTGTGTGTGTGTGTGTGTGTGTGTGTGTGTGAATGGGTGTTTCCCAGTACTGAGATGCAGCTGAAAGGGCATCCGCTACGTAATTCATATGCTGAAATAGTTGGCAGTTCATTCCGCTGGGGCGACCCCTGATAATTAAGGGACTAAGCCAAAGGAAAATGAATGAATGAATTATCCAGGGATTGTGATATGACACTGATTTGCAGCCGGTTTGCAAACATAATAACTGTTAACCACAATCTGTTTGCTTTATGTGGTCCGATTCCAAAACTGAGGTGTATAGTTGTGTCCTTGTTTGCTCTTTGTCTATCTCAGTCCTTCATCTCTAGGTAAAGGTCTTGTTGGGTCACTACGCTAGGAAGAGCCAAACAAGTGTGAGGTATCCAGAGGGTTTCACATGACTGGCTGGGAAAGCCGAGCTGGTGAACTCGGAGCAGACGATCCCGGGAGATACAAGAAAATCATGCTGACACTTGTTTGGAAACAGTCGAAGCTAATGCAATTAGAGAAACAAACTAAGCATGCTAAGTGCGGCCAAACGTGTTTGCAATTGCAAAGCCAGACACATTGATTCAGAGATTAAATATTCAAGAGGGGAAAAAGTTCATCTGCTAGTAGTGGCATTTAAATTGGTAGACATTTAATGACGTATTTGACAATAGTAATTAATAACATTAATCTGATTATTTAAGCACCCCACATTCAATTCAATTCAAGTTCATTTATATAGCGCTTTTTACAATTTAGATTGTGTCAAAGCAGCTTAACATAGTTCTAGTAAAGTCCAGATTTCAGAGATGAAGTTCAGTTTAATTCAGTTCAGTTCAGTGTGGTTTATGTTTCACTGCTGAAAGTTCAAACACTGAAGAGCAAATCCACCGAAGCGCAGCTCCACAAGTCCCGATTCGAGCAAGCCAGTGGCAACAGTGGCAAGGGAAAAAACTTCACTAATTGACGAAGTGAAGGGAAAAAACAAAAAACAAAAAAAACATATATAAATTATAAATTGATGCATGAAATTCTATAGCCAAATGCTGATACAATTACCAATTCCACAATTCATTTTAAACCAGACAGTCTGGGTTAATGTAACATTCTCTATGCTAAACATTACATTAAAGAAGTCAAAAGAGAAATTCAAAGTGAAACTAAATTGACAAAGCACCGACCAGAACGGTTAGTACGTGAATCATCCAAACAGCTGGAGGCAAATAGTAACCATAGCAGAAATAATGCTAAAAAATGACTTATTGAGTTGAAAAATACACTGCTTATGGTGTTATTCTATAATTCTACCCAGCCTATTGCATTGTGCGATCACAATTACAGGCAATATTGGACATCTGGGTGGGACATTTACTATTATCAAGCATCCGCACTGTGAGTCATTCCGGGCTTTCATTTCACTGAAGAAGAGAGCCATTTCAGAGGTTTACCGATGTCATTCAGAGCCTGAGATCATTGGTGGCTATTCAAAGCTGGAGCATGCTAAAAGAGATCTGGGCAACTGGTGGCTTTATGAAATCTTTTTTCCAAAGACTCAATGATTCATTTAGTTCAGCACCTTGGCAATGTTAAGGTAAATATTAAATGACTGAAAATAAGACTAAACGAGGCACTGGAAATGAAAGCTAATTCCACAGTCTAGTAGTAAATCTTCCAACATTATTGTCGCTGAAATGGCCCACTCTAAAATTTATAAAAGGTCAAAAAAATTAATGAACTGCACAACCAAGAAAAGGTTTTGTTTAATAGGTTATAAAAATATGAATTAATTACCCAGGGAACGTTTAGAGAACTTTTTGTACAGCCAAGAGAAATAAAAAAACAAAACGCCATCCCTGATAAGCATCTGGAGGACAATACGATAAAAACAAACTCCCCCCAAAAAAACAACAACAAAAAAATTATCTTTAAAGATTTTTACGATAAAAAAAAAGAAATTATGACATACATTGAACATTTTTTTCATTGGATTTACTCCATTTTTTTAAGGCAAGTGTTGCAAAACACAAAACAAATTTTAAACAAACAAATATAGTTGAACATTACTAAATTTAATTTGTTTGTTTAAATTCAGCCATATACCTTTAAAAAAAAGAGTAAATTCAATGAATCATTTTTTTCAGTGTATATCTGAATATCCTAGAAAAAAACAATCTCAAAACATAAAAATATAATCATTCTTAAGCGGGTGCAAAATTGAAAAAATGCAGCATAATTTAGCTGAACTTGTTGTTTGCACACTTACAGATTACTCATATGGATTTTTAAGTCACAAAAACCACCAGACAAGTCAAAGTGCTAAACATTTGAGAGCCAATCAGCAAGTTTTTGTTCATCTGAAAATAATTTTTGATTCTCTAACTGGTCTGTCCGCTTTCTTACAGTCAGCTGCCACCTCCTCTACACAACTTTGACCCAGATTTACAGCGTCACTTCTTCTTAATTCGCCCAAACCTAAGCTGCTCCAGGCCTTCATCTGTTGCCCGGGTCACGAAACCAACATTAAACCACACTGCTGCTGATTCGACGAAATGATAGAACGCAGCCTGTATCCGGCAAAACATGCGCTGCATAGGTTCCTAAAGCACCATTAAAACTGAGAACAGCCGTCATTTGCATCCAAAGGACAAAAGCATTACATAACATTACACCAACTGTACAAAGACTTCGAGGGAGCTCTAATTAAGACAAAGAATACCTAAAAACACCACTGACTTGATGCTTTCAAGGTACAGTGCCCTGTAGTAATACGAAAAAACTTGACAAAATGTACAGTTGAAGTCAGAATTATTAGCCTTCCTGAATTATTAGTCCCCCTGAATTATTAGCCCTCCTGAATTATAAGCCCCCTTGTATATGTTTTTCCCAATTTCTGTTTAACGAAAAGAAGATTTTTCCAATACATTACTAACCATACTAGTTTTAATAACTAATTTCTAATAACTGATTTTTTTTATCTTTGCCGTGATGACAGTGCATAATATTTTACTATCTATTTTACAAGATACTTGTATTCAGCTTAATTTAAAGGCTTAACTAGGTTAATTAGCCAAGTTAGAATAATTAGGCAAGTCATTATATAACGATGGTTTGTTCTGTCGACAACTGAAAAACAATATTGCTTAAGGCTAATAATATTGACCTTAAAATGGTTATTAAAATTTTAAAACTGCTTTTATTCAAGCCGAAATAAAACAAATAAGACTTTCTCCAGAAGTAAAAATATTATAGGAAATACTGTGAAACATTCATTTAGGAAATATTTGAAAAAAAAATCACTTTAACTGTATATTGTTAATACTTTGGGTTAATACATATTTTTTTTTCTTCCGTATTTTGTGTTTTATGATTTTATTTTCCCCCATTTATTTATGCTTTTGAATTGCATTATGGGACCTTGATCTTTTTTTTTTTTACAACAACTTTTAGCCTGGCCTCACAGTGGCGCAGTGGGTAGCACGTTCGCCTCACAGCAAGAAGGTCGCTGGTTCAAGCCTCGGCTGGGTCAGTTGGCGTTTCTGTGTGGAGTTTGCATGTTCTCCCTGTGTTGGTGTGGGTTTCCTCCGGGTGCTCCGGTTTCCCCCACAAGTCCAAAGACATGCGGTACAGGTGAATTGGGTAGACTAAATTGTCCGTAGTGCATGAGTGTGAATGGGTGTGTATGGATGTTTCCCAGAGATGGGTTGCAGCTGGAAGGGCATCCGCTGTGTAAAACATATGCTGGATAAGTTGGCGGTTCATTCCGCTGTGGCGACCCCAGATTAATAAAGGGACTAAGCCGAAATGAAAATGAATGAATGAACTTTTAGCCTTGAAAAGTTTGAAAAGTGACTATTATTAACATTTTTATTCACTTTCACTTTGGTTTAAAGTGTTATATTGTCTGGGTTGATGTTGTATAATACGGTACAAAAACCTTGTAATAAACTGCCAGGACATTTTCTGATATTTAACAGACTTATTTCTCTATATATTGCTTATTATAGGTTATATTATTTCAAACTACTAAAATGTCAATAAAAGTAAGCTCGTTAAACTGTAGAGTTGAATTTTCAACATAAAATGTCTACAAGGCAGAGATCAAGGTCCCATAATGCAATTCACAACCATAAATAAATGAAAAACACTTGTGAATCACAAAATACGGAAGCTGTTAATTAACCGACATTTTTTTACAGTGTACAATCCAGCATCACCTACGTATCGCCATAATCATGCTTTCAAGAACAAAGGTTAAACAATAAAGATGTTTGTTTTCAATTATTACAGCTTTTTTTTTTGCTCATATTTATCAAGGATGTCAACATTATTGTAGGACACTGTATTTATTCAAGAAAAAAAGGCAGTTTCATTGGGTGAAGTGAAGTGATGCAGGAAAACAACAGTTTCTACATAGAGAATGTGGTTGAGCGGCCAGTTATGGGAAAACTGGGGGTGGACAAAACCACTATGAGATTTTGAATTCTCTTAAAACTTGCTCAATGAAAACCTTTTCCACTGACAAACAATGACATTTTTCTCTCATAAAGCCTGTGTTAGACTTTATCTTTCCCCATCAGATCTGGTAGGTCGCCGTGCTCTTCCGAACCCAAGATGCCAATTTGCAGGAATTATGTTAGTAAGATGTTACGACTGAAGATTGACGAAGACGTCACAGCCGGTTCTGCCATGCTGTACATGCTCTGAAATTTGCTATCAGAGTGAGACATTCCTTGAAGGCACATTCCATGAACACAATCAGCGGTCGCTGGAGGAAGACAACTGTGTTCCACAGTAAGAACACATTCAAACTGTGAGGCTACAGGAAAGTTAAATAATAAATGCTAAAAACTTCATTCATTCATTAATTGTTCTTCAGGTTACTCCTTTTATTCATCAGGGGTCACCACAGCGGAACCGACAACTTTTCCAGCATATGTTTTACACAGCGGATGCCCTTCCAGTTGCAACCCAGTACTAGGAAACATCCATACATACTCATTTACACTCATACACTACGGCCAATTTAGTTTATTCAATTCACCTATACCGCATGTCTTTGGACTGTGGGGGAAACCGGAGCACCCACAGGAAACCCACACCAACACGGGGAGCCATGCAAACTCCACATAGAAATAACAACTGGCCCAGCCGGGACTCGAACCAGCTACCTTCTTGCTGTGAGGAGACAATGCTAACCACTAATCCACCGTGTGGCTGGTTAAAACTTTATTAGTAAAGCACAACATATTGAAATAAAATATTAAATAAATATAAAATAAAAAATAGCGGATAAAATAACAATAAATAATATAAAATCTAATTTATTATAATAAAAAATAAGACATGATAATATACAGAATAATATAAAACTAAATTAATACTAAATTTAATTGATAACAATATATGAAATACAAAAAACAACATGAACTAATAAAAATCCAAATAAATGAATCAACTATAAATTAATAATAATAATAATAATAATAATAATAATAATAATAATAATAATAATAATAATAATAATAATAATTCAGAACTTATTAAATAAAAAACGTAAAAGATTATAAAATATGATTTAATAAATAATAATAAATCAATTATTATATAATTCGAATTCACTTTTGATTACATATTAAATTATCAACAAATATAAAATAACCGGTCGCTGGTTCGAGCCTCGGCTGGGTCAGTTGGCGTTTCTGTGTGGAGTTTGCATGTTCTCCCCGTGTTGGCGTGGGTTTCCTCCGGGTGCTCCGGTTTCCCCCACAAGTCCAAAGACATGCGGTATAGGTGAATTGAGTAAGCTAAATTGTCCGTAGTGTATGAGTGTGAATGGGTGTGTATGGATGTTTCCCAGAGATGGGTTGCAGCTGGAAGGGCATCCGCTGCGTAAAACATGTGCTGGATAAGTTGGCGGTTCATTCCGCTGTGGCGACCCCAGATTAATAAAGGGACTAAGCCAAAATGATAATGAATGAATGAATATATATATATATATAATATTTTTATATGCAGAACAGCCAAAGCGCAGTCGTGTTACTACCTCAATAATATTCTTAATAAAAATAGACTTGTAAAATTAAATGAAAGAGAATAATAATAAAAATAAAAATTAATTAATAAAAATAAAATTAAACAAAGTAAAAAAATGTCAAATAAATACATTTGTATTATGACAAATTATAACAAAATACAAAAACAAAGTTAAGTACAAAACATTATAAAACAAAATAATAAAATTAGATTAGCTATATTCTGACTCTAATACAATCAACAATCAAGCTACTGTCTGTAATCAAGCTATAGCCACACACCAACATCACACTGTACCAAAGGTGGAAATAAACATCATCACACACACTGTTTGTGTAACCAACCTGTTGTACTTGGACCATTACCATTTTGAAACATCTTCCTGGCAGTAATTCACAATTAATACATGAACCATTACTTCCAGGTACCATCAGTAAACATAAACATTGATATGTCAATAAGAGCCATAATGAAAAACTATAAAATCTGCTTTTTCACATAAATTAATGTATATGAGCATCTCAGGGTTAAATCTCTTCTAGAAAGCTTTAGATAACAGAGCTGTGTGCGCCAAACTACACCAGAGATCAATTACACACAACTCAGAACCAATACTAACAAACACACAGCTAATAAATAACCACTATCTTGAACTCGAGTTCATTAAACTGTCACAATTTGATGAATAATTTGTTCTATTTCTGTCTGAATTAATTTCATTTATTGTAATTATATATTCATAATTTAAAATGCTTTTTTTTTGTTAAATGTAATTACATAATATTTATTTGTGTCTTTTTTTACAAGGTCACAGTTTAAATTTATATGTCAATAAGAATGCAGAAAGTTATGAAAAATATATATTGATTGCGTATTAATTTTGTTATATTCCTTACTGAATTAATTTCATTTATTGTAATTATAGGCAGCACGGTGGCGCAGTGGATAGCGCTCTCGCCTCACAGCAAGAAGGTCGCTGGTTCGAGCCTCGGCTGGGTCAGTTGGCATTTCTGTGTGGAGTTTGCATGTTCTCCCCGTGTTTGTATGGGTTTCCTCCGGGTGCTCCGGTTTCCCCCACAGTCCAAAGACATGCAGTATAGGTGAATTGGGTAAGCAAAATAGGTGAATAGGTGTGCATGGGTGTTCCCCAGTGATGGGTTGCAGCTGAAAGGGCATCCGCTGTGTAAAACATATGCTGGATAAGTTGGCGGTTCATTCCACTGTGGCAACCCCAGATCAATAAAGGGACTAAGCCGAAAAGAAAATGAATGAATGAATGAATTTATTGTAATTATATATTTATTATTTAAAATGCTTATTTTTTTTGTTAACTGTAATTACTTATTTATTTGTGTCTTTATTTTTTTACAGCATTGCTGTTTAAATCTAAAGAATGCAACAAGTTATGAAACATATATTTACTGGCTTTTAATTTTGTTCGATTTCTGGCTGAATGAATTTCCTTTATTGTAATTATATCTTTTTTATTATTTAAATTAATTTAAATTTAAATTATTGCTTATAGATTTTTTTATTAACTGCAATTACTTAATATTTATTTGTGTCTTTATTTTATACAAGATCACTGTTCAAATGTAGATTTCAATAAGAATGCAACAAGTTATATATAAATATATTTATTGTTTAATAATTCATCAGTCTTTCTGAATGACGCATATTGTCATTTTAAAGAACCATTTCATGTGATAATCATCTAATCTTACTGCAATAATTTAAGTAAAATGTGACCAAACAATAAAATACAGAAGTAACTGTGCATCAGTTCCACATCAGTAGAAAAATGCAAATATTATTTTATTTTAAGAGATTTTTTTTGTGTATTCTTAGTGGGAAAGTTTGTAAAGAAGCTAAAATGCATAATTTACTATGTAAATAAAAGGGGGTAAAAAAAAGGATAACATTCTGAGTAACAATTAACACCTTTTACTGGCTTATTACCTGCCTATTATTAAAACGTTAACTGTTTATTAGCACTTAATAAAGTATGATACTTTTTTATATCCCTAATCCCAACTACTACCTTACTATTAACTTTAAATAAGTTGCTAATTCGTAGTCTATTGAGCTAAAAGTCTTAGCTAATGGTTAGTTAATAGGTTGAATTGCACATTAAAATAAAGTGTGACTAAAATAATAATAAAATAATAATTATTATAATAATATTTACTATTATAATAATAATGATAACAACATATTTATTTTTTAAACCTTTAAGAAATTAATTGAAAGAAGCTTAAAAGAATCATTTGTTCACTAGTATAGCATTTTTCAACTCAATAAACGGCTCAAAAAATATTATAATTCATTACATTTTTATTATTTTAAACTTTTAAAAACTAAAATGCATGGGAAGAGGCTAAAATAATAAATTTAATAAGATTTTTAAAAATAATACTTTGAATCGATTTTCCATTTCAAACTTTTAAAAGCTAAAATGCTAAGAGCTAAAATGATAAAAAAGTTTGTTTTTAAACTTTTAGAAGCTTAACATTTAACCAAGAAGCTAAAATGATTAACTCATTTACTGGGATAACATAATATAATATAATAAAGGAATAAATAATAAATATAATAAAACCATAACATTATTTACATTAGCCTTTTATATATAATTTAACCCCTCGCTTAACTTGTGCATCAATGTAAAAAAAATATCTACAAAAAATACTATAAAAAAGAATTAAATTCCTCTAAACACCAGATAAACTCAAATCTGTCACACAAAAGTTCTCCAGCTTTAGTTTTAGTCACTATTTTGAGTGCATTCATTGCAGTGCCTTTTAGATATATTACATTCTGTCACTCCAAAATGAAACACAGCCAAACTCCCTTTGTTTTCCTCCATATGTAGCCGTCTAGACTGAGTGATGTCAGCTTGTGTCACCAATTTTTGAGAACAAGAGCCTTTAATTGAGCCTTTCTACCCTCTGCTGCCAATGAAATAAGAGAGAAGTTTGCGTAACTACTGTACCCACACAATCCACTGTGTACATTGTCATATCTGAACAACAAGACTGATATCACCAGTATAAATACAGGATTAAACATTATTACTTCTCCATTAGATTTTAATGGGAATGGATGTCAAAAACTGCAGTCCAGCAAAATCGTCCTCCCACTTCATCATTTTCCATGGAAGTATTTGTTTGCATCAGAGCAATTCTGTGGAAATACTGCAATTCCTAATAACATCTGACTAAATAGAAAGTGACAGACTTAAGTTACATCTATGGCAAAATAATAAGTCCCAATAAGCTGTTGATTTATTAGAGCTGCATTTTGTTTTTCATTTAAAAAAATAAAATCACTTGGGATACCAAATTAAATAACAACAGGACGATATATTTTACAGCAATATATGAGCCGAGACAAGCCCAACTCAAGCCTGAAGTGTTTACACTGTCACTCATCCCTTATTAATAAATCTATGTCATAAACTAAATTAAATGTAAATTAAGTATTATTATGTTTACACTAAGCATTAGAGATCCACTCAACATACTGACAAGAAATGTCACTTAGAACAAATACAGAAATGAAAACAGAAACTGAAATTAGAAAATGTACTCTTATGACTTGCAATTTAGCAGGTACACACTAAATAAAGTGTTTCCTGTTTACAGCCTATGGTTTTTGTCGTGTTACAATACTTTTATTTCTCTCACAAAACTTTTTTCGACCACTTTTGACTTTATATAGTATGCTGCGTTGAAACTAACAAGCTATTTCAACTAATACCTGTTTGAAACCTTTTGAACGGCATAAAATAGCACTTTAAAATATCATTAAACGTATAATAATTGGGCGTCTTGTTAACTGACAATCTGACTTACCTTAAAACTGCGCTTAGTCAGACGCACCGCGCATGCGCCAGACGGTTGAGACACCGGCACACAAAAAACTCTAGAAACTGACAGAAACACGACTTCAGACTGACTTACTTGACTAAAAGCGGCTCTTGAATATATTTCCCTCGTATTTTTCCTAGTTTGACACCTTGGGACCCGTGAAAAAGAGAATATTCCTGGTCTTCTGATCTCAGCTCGTCACACTTGAAGCCATGTTGAAGTGAAAGCTGATACTTCCGCGGCTGACTTTTCTGACACGTCTGACTGGACTAGCGTCAAAGTCAAGTTGCGTACTAAACGCGACGCATCTGGCAGAGGGTTTACGTCACCATCCAGTGGCCAATCAAATACGACGTTCTCAATGCCGCGTGAAGTCATTGGTGGATTGTCGTAGCGTCGCGTTTGTGTCGCGGCTCACTCGCGGTGAACATGAAGTATTCCATTGTGTTGTAAGAAAATAAAGTAGAATAGTAGAAATATTCTTGGTTTTATAGTGAAATAATATTAATGGAACATGTCTGAAATCACTTAATGGAGGTTTAACGTGTATTTGAGATTGTTTTGGGATGTTTCGGTATCTCTCAATAATTTCATAGTTTATTGCGTCACCTAGTGAACACACTGCGAACCTACGTGAATTAAGATTTTGCTAGCCCAGGTCATCCAAGGTTTAGGTGACTTTTTTTCTTCAGAGGTACATTAAAAATGGTTTTAGTAGCCTACATTTTTCCCTTTACAAAACCTTAATGTAGCCTAAACTTTAATGTGCATTTACTACCAAATCTATTAGCATATTATCACTGCGCTGATTGATTTCATTTATTTCACAGCCTACAAAAGTCAAAAAATTAATCAAAACAACACAGAAGATGAGATGAGATGCATGAGAAACTAAAACTGCACTCAAAAACAGTTTGAGGACAAAAACCTGACAAACAGCTGACAACAGAAGCATCGTAACAGTGTCTTTAGATGCAGTATCCGTAGTATAAGCATAAGAATAATTAACTCTCGTTCATTGAATTATTAGAAAATAATGCACCTCGGGTTCAATAGTCAGTTATTCTTTACTTCAACTACTTTACCTCTGGAGGTGAACACACTTTCAGACCCCATTTCTATCTGTATTTAGCATTGTCTATTTCCAAAAATGTGTTTTATTTAAGTCATAAACAGACTCTGCAATGAATTTTGGACAGCTGGATCAAAAGAAGATTCTTGTTCACTCCTGGCATAGGCAAAACTTTTGTGCCTGTTCGAACACATATGATCTAGCTAATTTTAAAAAATTGTTGGAAATACCATTAATAATCAATGGAATTTCATTAATATGTCACTCCATTTCTATGCCACCATCCATTAATCTAAATGAAAAACAACAAGCGTCTCTGCTGGAGGCTGTGCTGACTCTCAATGGCAATAAGAAGTGTTTTCTGCCTGAATTGCTCCTCATACAACAGTAATCACGTCTCAGAAAGGCAGGATGAGCATCACGTGCTTTCCCATCTCATTTGGAGCTCTGGGTGTTGGAATAATTACAGTCCTTGCTGCCAAACCATTCATCTCTGCCCGCTTGCTGGAGACAGGAAAGAGAATGGCTGAATACACGGCGGACAGTAATTGGGGACGAGACTTTGTGCAAAATTAATCAGAAATTATATAATTTTTTTATAAAGTATGCAAAGGTGGTGTCCTTCAAGACATAGGGGTAAATTCTTGATTAAACATTCAATACTTTTTAATATTGTAACAGTAAGAATAATAGGGCCATTGTTATGTTTTTAAGCGAGTGCAAGATAAAGCTTCCTCACGGGATGAAAAGCATCAGCGGTGTTTATTGTTGCTTTCTGGTCTCTCAATTTTCATTACTCTTCCTTTTATTTCTTTTTAAAGTCATCATTTTAAAGCATTTGCACTTGTTGAAGCCACATAAATTAAGTAAATAAATAAATAAATAAATAAATAAAGGTACTTGCGAATTTTGCTCTCACAATTCAGAAGAAAACGCACAATTGTGAGATATACACTCAGTACCCTGTGGAAAAAGTAAAACTTTTTTTTTTATTAATAAAAGCATCATGATATAGACTTGCAAGGACAGCATTAATGTCACTGTTAATCAAATTGCAAGTTTTTAGGTCTCTCCTAATTCTGACTTTATTTCCCAAAATCGCATAAAAATATATTTAAAAAATGTGAGATGTTAACAATCCGAAAAAAAAAAAATATGTTTGTAAATCATAGGAAACTATGGAACTATGAGATGGCTATTGCAAAAAAAGTCAGAGTTCTGAGTTAATGTGTTGCATTAACTGCAAGAATATTGGATTGTATGTCCTCCTGTTCTGTATTTATTTCTTACAATTGCAATATAAAAAATTGCGAGTGAACATCAAAATGTTTAGATTTTTTCAC
Source organism: Danio choprae (assembly GCA_903798125.1). NCBI lineage: Eukaryota > Metazoa > Chordata > Actinopteri > Cypriniformes > Danionidae > Danio > Danio choprae. Next base: position 4,415,785 of record CAIGQW010031024.1, read on the forward strand.
AGTAACAAGTTAATAGGCTTCAGGATGTTAAAATATCAGAATGTCAAGACGTAAAAATAAAACCGCATTAAAGTCACATTTTGGGAGAAAATATCATTTGATGTAATATAAAGAAGAGGATATAATTTGTGATAAATTCCTTATATTGCTAGCATATATTTGGCAATTCTGAGTTTAATTTGCAAATATTTGGCAATTATTTCTTGCAATATAAAATTACAATTGTGATAAAGTCAGAATTGTGAAATAAAATGTTGCAATTAACCTTTACTATTATCATAGTACATCATTTCATTTTACACACATTACCACATTGTCAGCATCCTATTTTCATACTGTATATGGATGGCATACTGTAAAATGCACAAATTAACTGACATGCACAAATCTGTTTGACTATAGACTATAATCAGTCACAGCAAGCTAAATCTGCTTTAATATCGATTAATGTTTTGTATTTTCAGGCCAGTGGTTATTCTGGAAATTGGCGTGGCTGTTCTTGTGGCAGTTTTCCTTTTGGTCTACCTTGCTACGCGCTTCAATCCTCCCAAGGATCCTTTGTTCTATGGTAGGATGCGACTGGTTGATTCTTAAAAACGTTAAATTTATCCATATTCTGCATTTCATCACAAATAACAAGTAAGTTGCAAAAATGGCATCCTGCTTACTTTTTTTTGGTAGCACAACTGGGTGAAGTACTTGTTCAATGTGTCACCGCATTGAATGCTAAAGCAATTTAAACTCATTATGACTGGCACAAAGCTAGTGCTAGCTAACATTTCATTGACCTTTCATGTCACCACAGAAACGATTGTGGGATATTTACACAAGATCCCTAAGCTGTGGTGTCATTTCCATGATTTTGTCGTGAAAAGGAGAAAACGTAGCAATATCAATTACTCGCGATGAAATTACACTTTAGCAACTGAGTTGGGAGTAACTCTTTAGTTTTGGGACCAGTTCTCACTTTTAAGTACTTACTTATTAGTAGATTATTACTAGAATATTATCTGTTTATTACTATTGATTATTGCCTTATTCTCAACACAGGCTCATTCTGAAAACATAGCCCTATATACATTTCTGGAGATCATGAATTATGTAGCCAGAGGTATGTATGGCTGCATTTCGTCTTTGGATTTCGGGTCAATTGGTGCTTTTGAAAAGACAGTCAGTTGGGTTTTGGGAAGTGGGTAGGTGGGTCAATCTGTGCTTTTGAAAACACTATCGGTCGGGTTTAAGGAGGAGGAGGGTGGGTCAGTTGATCGGTCAGTCAGTCAGTCAGTCGACAGCGGCCTCTGGTGGACTACCTGAGAAGAGGAGGCACGAATGGTACTCGCGAGAGAAATTTGAGATCTCAAAAAGCATACACAGCGGCCTCTGGTGGACTACGTGAGAAGAGGAGGCATGAATGGCACTCACGAGAGAAATTTGAGATCTCAAAAAGCATACACAGCGGCCTCTGGTGGACTACATGAGAAGAGGAGGCATGAATGGCACTCGCGAGAGAAATTTGAGATCTCAAAAAGCATACACAGCGGCCACTGGTGGACTACATGAGAAGAGGAGGCACTGATGGCACTCGCTAGAGAAATTTGAGATCTCAAAAAGCATACACAGCGGCCTCTGGTGAATTCGCGAAAGCAAAAACCGCAAAAAAAATTCCCCTCATGGGAACGTACCTCTCTAGAAATGTAAATAGGGGTACATTTTCAGAATGAGCCTGGGCTGCTTATTCTGTATGACCATATTTCAGATGTGTTAATTCTACCTCTTAAACTAAATGCATCTTACTAACTATTAATAAGCAGCAAGTTAGATGTTTGTTAAAATCATATTTAAGGTAACACTTTACTTGAAGGGGTGTTCATAAGACTGTCACGAGACCTGTATAATCATGTCATGAATGTGAACTGTTATTAAGCGTCACGTTGCTCAGTTATGTCATTTTAAATGCAAAGATGACATTGTTTGTTATGACAACTTGGCATAAACAAATACATCACAACCATCTTTGTCTTCATCTTTGTCATGACAACTTGACATTAAAAGGAAGACAATATAACTTGACATGAATCTGTCATAATCTGCATATATGACTGCAAAGGTATGTTTTAAGAAAGAAGAATCTGAAGACACAATTCTCAGAATCAATTCGCCATTTTCCTGTACCCCATGATGCTTTGCGTGAATTATTGGAGTTAATTAACATCTGTTAAACTGTAAAAACAAATAGTGAAATGTTTGACGAGATGTCAGTATTGTTCTCAAAGTTCATCTATCAAATCTTAAAAGGTATCTTATTAGAATCAATAAATTACTTTCATCAGACTATTTCAAGTCAAAAAGTCTTTCAACAGCAAACTGCATTGTATTGAATATTACTATACTCCAGGGGATACGCAGAAAAACAAAACACAATGAACTCAAAACAGCTTTTGCCACAGATATGCTTGTGATACATTAAAATACTATAGTGACATAATTTTTTATAATGGATAAAAATAAACCAAAAACACGAATGTATCTTGAATTGACATTTTCATTTAATAACAATTTAATAAAATTCATGTAATAAGTGTATATTGACTGTATATTATCCATTCACGCAGCTTGTCATGAACATTATGAAGTGTAAAAAACTGGTCCGAAATCAAACAATGAAACATTTTATTCTTCAGAAAGTGACAGTTGGCTCTTGGCTATAATGAAAGCGAAATTTCCAATCACTTTGTTCCCTTTCTTAATTGCAGGCTTTACAAGGAAACGCATCTCTCTCAGTGGGATTATGAGCTCGGCTTCATTGGCTCTTTCGAAACGCTGAACTGAAATGTTTTCGTCTTTAACTCTAAGCCTTCTGTGATGTGCTGAGAGAAAAAAAAGCTCACTAATAAGATATTTCAGAACACTCCACTGCTATATAAAGAGTTAACCAGACTACCTTTATCCTTACTCTCTTTATTAAAAAAGACTACTTTCTTACCGACTATTGATTTCTACCAAGGTGGAAGAGGATAATGATATCTGCTAGTGGAGGTGTGAACAAAAAATGTATATTTGGAGGTTTTTTTCACATTTAAAGTGCAGCTGTGCCAAAAGGGCACTTTGTGGAGACAGCGAATACCCCATGTGGCATTTCCTAAGCGTCTGGGTGACAAATAATGAGTGGCAGGGGACACGAAGAAAGAAATTTCTTAAGCACGGAGGAGAAAATAATGACTGTAAATGTCACCGCTGAAAGCTCAGACACAGAATTTAAAGGAATAGTTCACCTAGACATGAAAACTCTGTCATCATTTACTTATCCTCACGTCGTTCCTCTGCAAGCTAATTTCTGTCTCAGAATAGAAACATATAAAAGGTAATAGTGACTTTTTGAGCTCGTAATTCGGACACTTTTTTTTGCAGAATTATGACTTCTCACAGTTCTGATGGCAACTTGGACAATTCTTCACAATTGCGATTTTATAGATTGCAATTCATATTTGTTGACATCTAATAATTCTGACTTTTTTCTCAGAATGGACTATTTTTTGCCGTTCCACTTTTATAAGCTTTGTCACATTTTTGACTTCTTGGAATTTGTGGTTTACATTCGTAGTTTACCGGACTGTAAATCATATTCCAAACCTCTGCAAATTGTGAATTTGAAATAGAAATCACAGTTGGTAAGGGAATATGAACAAACAACCCAGACTCATTCTGAAAACGAACCGCTTCATGCTTTTCTGGAGGGGGCCAAATACGTTCCCAGGAGGTAAGTTTTTTTGCAGAGTCCAGCTGCTGTGTACGCTTTTTGAGATCTCAAATTTCTCTCGCGAGTAGCATTTTTGCCTGTTGTTCACATGTAAATCCACCAGAGGCCGCTGTCGACTGACTGTTTGACTGATTGAATGACTGACAGACTGACCGATTGACTGACCCACCCTCCTCCTTCCCTAAACCCAACCAATTGTGTTTTCAAAAGCACTGATTGACCAGTGCCCACCCACTTCCCTAAACCCAACCTACAGTTTTCAAAAGCAATCCAGAAAAAGAAAAGCCCTCGCCTGATTTATACCACATTTTCAGATTTTACCACATTCTTACCCTGTTATTTACTTGTTTATTTCATGTTTTGGCTTCTGTTTTTGCCTTACCTGCTTTCTGGAACTGTTCTTTGCCGGACTCTAACCCTATCCTCATGGTCAGCTCCTCTCTGCGTCTAAAATCCACTGACGTACATAGCAAGCTACTGGACAAACTGGTAACAGCGGGAAAGCCGTCCATACGGAGGTAACCAGTCATCTGGTAATCGTGAAAAGGAACGGCATCATACTGCCCCATAGCGTTCGTTTTAAATACGTATTTCTGGCTATATAATTCGCGATCTCCAGAAATGTATATAGGTCTACGTTTTCAGAATGAACCTATGTTGTAAACAAACCTGCATTTTGATTGGTTACACCAGTCATGCATAACTTTCCCTTCTGCCAGGGGGCGCTTAACTTTAAAACATAACTACAGGTTGTAAATCTGCTTGCACAAACAAGCTATTTGGTTGTGAGTTTATAACTTTCAGGTGCAAGACATAAACTCAAATTACAAAAGTCAGAATTGTGGGATAAAAAAATTACGATTACCTTTTTTAATTTCATGACGGAAATAAGCTTCCATACACCCCAATGACTTGTTTGTAGAAGACAAAAGGAGAAGCTTAGAGGAATGTTCACACTGCTCTTTTCCATAAAATACTTTAATATATTTTGAGTTACAGAATTTTTTATTCCTTAATGATCCACTTCTTTAATACTCTTTTCCAAGGGAAGTTTTCAGGAGGAATTAACTACATATTGTGAAGGAAACCAGTGGTGTAAAAGTAAAGGCAGGTGTGTTATTATAACAAGTACTTTTTTTCTTGTATCCAATTTCATGGCTGGATTGTCAGACTAGATATTGTCCACTGCCATTCTTAAAGCATCCATGAGTATCTGACTGACAGTTGCGCAGATATGACTGCTCAAAAAGACATCCTCCGAGCACAGATACACAGTCTGATAGTGGCATTCTCCATATCCGTCTTTCTCGCTTCCCTTTTTCTCACCAAGACCTTTTAATCCATAGGGGTCTTGGTTTAGTTTACCCACTGCAGGTGCGATAGGGGAATTACAGCCTCCCTCATCACGGCAGGGGTTGAACGACATGCTGTGCCGAATGACATCGCCACATCTGACTCACTTTAACCCATATTTGCCCTGCTATCTTAAGCATTTTAGCATTAGATTTTAAAAAGCTGACTTTTTTATTGGATTCGTAAAGGGGAAGATGAGCAATGCGTTTGTTTATCCACCATTTTTCACTGTTTGTGAAACTGCCATTCAAAAGAACTGAAATTAATCAATATTAAAGTTTGCGCTACAAATAATCCACATGCATAGTGAAAACTGAGTGAGAGGTGCACTTTAAAAAGCAATTCGTTTTAAAAAGTAAGCCTGTTGCCTTAAAGTTGATTTTACTTAAAAATGTCAGTAAGCCCATTGACTTAACTTTTATAATTATACACATAGTTTGTTTACTTCATAATTATAAGGCAACAAGTTTACTATCTTTTTAAAGTAAAGTCAATTAATCACTGTTTACAGTAATCACAATTCTTAGAATCAGAGAAAACATTGTGCAATTCTGAGTGAGTTCCACACAGGTGAGTGGGCTTAACAAACCACCTACACACTCTCTGCTCAGAGAAAATAAATAGCTTTTAAACTCTCAATTGCATGGAACAAAGTTGCAATTCTACACTTTTTTAAAATAAATAAACCCATAATTCTGTCTTTTTCTTAAAATTACAGTGTCTATATCTACATTTTAGTTTTGCATTTACTCATTTAGCAAATGCTTTTATACAAAGCGATTTAAAAGTGAGAATAAAAGAGGCACTTCAAATAATGAGAGGGCAGAAGTCAGAATTCTGGGTTTATTCATTTAAAAAATGCGTAGAATTTTGTTCCTTGCAATTGTGAGTTTTTTTTGTGAGTTGTTTTTGTGAGATACAAAGTCTCAGTTCTGCTGAAGAAAAATCTGAATTGGACAAAAGTAATATACAAAAATGCACATTTGCAAGATACAAATGATTACACCAGTAACAGGATTACAGGAAAAATGTAATAATTCAAAGTTTGTATCTTGCAATTCTGAGACTACATTTGGCAATTCTGATGTGTTTTCTCAATTTGATCTTTTTTATTGATCTTTTTTTTAATCAATTTTATCTTTATCTCAATTTTATATGTGTTTTCTCGAGTTTATCTTATACATTCTTATATTTTATACCTATTACTTTATTTCTAGTTAAATTTTCTCAGAATTGTCATGTGAAAAAGATACAATTGAGAGTATGACATTCACAGTATGCCCAATTGTGTGATATAAAGAAAACACAATTGTAACAACAATTAGAAAAGCAGCAATAACTAGAAAAGAAGCAGTAGTAGTTGTGTTAAAAATATTGTCAGACTAGGAATCTCTTCATTCTCCAGTTTGGTTGTGTTTAGGATCATGAGTTGGGTTAACATTAGCCAACAATAGTGCAAGATCCAACAAAGGTCAAATGTAAAATTAAATAAAAAACAAAATCCAAAGTCTTGAGATTTGAGAAAAGTCTTGAGAGACGATGTTATGGTTACAATGTTACAATTTCTTATTGGTTACAGAACACATACTTACACCACAACATTATAAGCAATCAAAATGAGTATAGCTATTTATAGAAAGTTACTTTGTTTCCAGTTTTTGCAGAGTTTTCCTTCACATGTGTCATTGACCTTACGAGTGCCCTGGAATATGATGGCTTCGCCTCCGGGTTTATGGAGTTCTACCAGAAAATGGTCAGTGTAATGACATGAGGAGAAAGACAAGTTAATCTTATCGATTGCCAGTCTAAACCTTACTGGTTTAACGATGGTTCTGCTGGTTCTCCAGGGGGAGCCTTATCTCGGTACACCTTATGCTATTATGATGTGCTACTGGGATGGTATTGTGCACTTCATCCTTTACCTGATACTGATACACCACATGTCAAACAGGTTTGTAACTCTCTGTTTAGTATTCTAGTTACAGATGAAAAAAATGTATCTATTTAAGATCTATTTAATTATTAAATAATCGGCAAGACTACATTAAGTTGGACAAACGATACACTTAAAAAAAATATCTTTTGCTGGTTGTTCAAACTAATTATTTAATATATTATATTTTTAATAATATTTATATTTTTTGGTAGAGCAACTTAATTGTTTTATGGTCAATCCACTTTAAAATTATTAAGATACTTTAATTGATTTGTAATAACTGCACACTATGAACCATTTATTAAGCATTAGCAAATGGTTATTTCATCATTTGTGAAGCATTAACTGTACATTAATAGGCATTAGTAAGAAGTTTATGAATACAGCTATGCAAATTGTATAATGTATAACGTGCTTAATCTTTGATTTTTCATACATTGTTAATGGTTCATTTTTTACTACTAACTTTAGTATTGCATTATTTACAAACCAGTTATTTAAGAGAAGTCAGTGGTTTTTAAGATCATTCAGAATGAGTAAGTAAATGATTAATAAACTAGTCAAATGAACACATATACATCTTTTTTCAGGCGTATAGTAATAGTTAATCTGTATGTTAATAAATGCTTTATTAACACAAATTCCTACAGTTTTGTGAGTTCTTCTATACTATAATATTCCAAACAGAAAGAGATGAATAGCAAAATGAAAAAATTCATTTCAAGATGCAAAAAGGAAAAAGTAATCTTCGCATCTCATCTAAAAATAAAAGTATTGTACGGTTTTAAAATCGCTGAATACACAGTAAAAAAGGTTGGGTTACGCACAATCGATTTGTGTTGGGACATCATTAAGAAATTAAATGAACTTGTACGTTTGTTATGATCACCAGCTCTTGCAGATCACTGGAGAACACTCCCTGTCATTAAACCGAACTACAAATCCCATCATGCCCTTCAGTCACACACCTGTTTCATTTTATCGGCCCTTATCAACTTCAGCTGTAAGTGTGTGGCATGATAGGATTTGTAGTTCAGTTAATTGACATGGAGTCTTCTCCAGCGATCTGCAAGAGCTAGATCACTGGTGATCATAACATCGTTTTTACTAATTTAAGTGGATTGAACATAAAACAATTAAGTTGTCCCCCCCAAAAATTTTCTTTTGTATTTTGACACTCCTGATATTCAGCAATGTTTACACAATGTTTATCTGTATTTACAAACTGCTTACTAATGTCTATTAATATAGATTTTATGCTTAACAAATAACAAAATTACTATTGCATAATAAGCGATTCATAGTGTGCAGTTATAAAAATGACTTGGATATCACTAAATTAGTCCATAACATCCTATAGTATCTACTCAGTATTCTAGTTAGAAATGAAAATGCTTTTTCTTTATTATTATATAATTAATATAAACCAACATGCCTATATTAGATGAGACCAACAAAAAAATAATTACATTGGTAGGAATTGATTTCTCAAAAAATAAGGTTATGAATCTGGCAAGCGTAACTTCATGCTGCGATGTTTAAAAAAGGGGTGGATGTTCCTAAATTAACGTCTCCTATCATGCCAGACAACAATACCGCACATTGGGGCTTTTTTGGGCTGGATCACTGTGCGCCAACATGATTGTGTTTGTACCTGGAATCCTGGTCGGTGAGTCAAAGTAAATAAAACATCAAAAACGCTGCTGAATATTATAGACGATTCCTTCTCAAACACATTTTATATGCAGGTAAATATGGCTCTGAGATCCGTCCTGCCTTTTGGCTCAACATGCCATTTCTGTTGGTGCCAATATGGGGAGCTGTGTCTTTTTTCTCCAGGCCCAGGGATATGCGTCTTGTGGGCGCAGACAAGGTAAAACACCACATGTTAATCAATGGTTAATGAGAATTAGAAACATTCGACCAATGATGTTTGTATTCATCAGGCTGAACGCGAGCAGAAAAAGGCTTTAATATGGCGCCCCCTGGATCTGCTTTTTGTGGTATATCTATTAGCTGCCATGGGATTTACTATCTTTAGAGGACTGGTGAGTTAGTGGTAACTATATGTCTGGTTATGATTTCTAAGGCCCTGATATTAACATGCATTTTTAGGCATCTGATCATAAGTGGTTGTAAACTGTTTTTACCTGGTATTAACATATATTGTATTTGAGTGTTTCTCAACCACGTTCCTGGAGGACGACCAGCTCTGCACATTTTCATGTCTCCTTAACCAAACACACCTGATTCAGATCATCCGCTCATTAGCAGAGACTGAAAGACCTATAATGGGTATGACAGACAAAGGAGACATCCAAAACATGCAGTGCTGGTGGTCCTCCAGAAACGTGGTTGAGAAACACTGTTGTAATGTTTGATTTTTGGTGAATAATTCTATGTAAATTTCACAAAGATTATTTACTGCAGTGCTACTGAATGAATAAGCTTGTTGTGGAGCTTTACGAGGTAGAAAACGAAACTGAAACTTATTTTAACTATATTTTCAACTATATTTTAATCATAAACCATGTGTTTTAGTGCAACTCGGCAAAATGTAAATAGCTTCTTTTGGAGCCTTTTTTACAAAACAAGCTCCAAAACATTCACCTTTTTGGTCAGTAGGCAGAGAGTACAGTAGGCAGTTTTCCAATGCATTCGACCATATGGGCATTTACACATATTCACATATTATTTAGATATTTTAAAACAGAAATCAGACTTTCTCTACAAGAAAAAAAAATATATGATAGGAAATACTGTGACAACTACCTTTCTCTGTTAAACATCCCTTGAAATTTTAAAAAATATATATATATTTACTTATTTATTTTATTTATTTACATTTCACAGGAGGGATAATAATTTTGCCCTAAACATTACATATTATATAACAATATACATAATATAATGATAATTCAACTAAATGAGTGACACTAATGCATTAACTGCATTTTCCACATCCTGGAGACATGCATAAAAGTAGGCAAGTTCCAACATTTAAGACCCACATTTACACCTACATTCAGCATAGTCCAGCTCTGATCAGACAGACAAAAAAACAAACACAGAATCTTGAAATCAGGAATTGACTGCATAAACTGCCCATTTAAAACAATTGTTTCTTTCTTTTTTTAGACAGGCTTTTTTTTTAAAGTCAGTCACACAACACATAAATGTTGATCGCTCTAACGTGAATCCAAATACAAGACTGATTGAATGTTTACTGTTTGTTTAAAATACTTATTTAAAATAAGCTGAAACAACACAATTCTTAAGGGATTTTTTTTTGGACAACTTAATTGTTTTATGTTCAATTCACTTAAATTTGTAAAAACGTATAAATTAACTTAATCCCTTCATGTTGTCTCAACACAAATCGATTGTGTGGAACCCAGCATTTTGTACAGTGTGCTAGTTGGTCAAACTAGATCTTGTAGATCTAATAGTTCACCCAAAAGTTAAAATTTCATTTTAGTTACTCGCCCTCATGTCATTTCAACCCCCTGACACGTTCGTTCATTTTCACAGCACAAATTAAGATATTTTAGATGAAATCTGGGAGCTCTCTAACCCTCCATAGACAGCAGGAGCCCAGACTCATTCAAAGTCCAGAAAGATACCAAAGGTTTACCGTGATTTAATTGGAATATTATCAAGCAACAGGAATATATTTGTGCGCACACAAACTATGCAAAAGTTAAAGTTGGTTTTTTCTATATTTTTCTGTAGCATGTCAGGGGCGTCACGGTAGCGCAGTGGGTAGCAGGATCGCCTCACAGCAAGAAGGTTGCTGGTTGCTGGGTCATATGGCATTTCTGTGTGGAGTTTGCATGTTCTTCCCGTGTTCACGTGGGTTTCTTCTGGGTGCTCCGGTTTCCCCCACAAGTCCAAAGACATGCGGTATAGGTGAATTGGCTAAGCTAAATTGGCCGTAGTGTATGTGTGTGAATGAGTGTGTGTGGATGTTTCCCAGTGATGGGTTGCAGCTGGAAGGGCATCCGCTGTGTAAAACATATGCTGGATAAGTTGGCAGTTCATTCCGCTGTGGCGACCCCAGATTAATAAAGGGCCTAAGCCGAAAAGAAAATGAATGAATGAATTTCAAAAAAAAATTTTTCTCAATAATTGTCTGACAACAGCCAGTGCTCCTTCACACAGAGATCTGATCTGATTATCATCCAGTCTTTCAAGAATGACATAAACAAACAGAACAAACTAGGACAAACTAAATCCAGAAGAACTTTGGCAACATCTCTAAGATGCTTCAAAAAACCTAAATCTGCACGCAACTTCCTTTGAAACAAAGCACAGGCACATCCTAGGTAATATATCAACACACATAAATGTGCGCAATATACTGACACTAAGCAGACGAAACTTTTGAATAAAGTCTTTATTTTTGTTTAATGTGCATAATATTCCGATTAAACCACTGACGGCATATGGTCTGCTTTAAGTATGTTTTTTTTGGTAGCTTTCTGAACTTTCAATTACTCTTGCTGTTAATGAGGGAGCTCAGATTTCTCCGGAAATATCTTAATTTATGTTCCAAAGATAAACAAAGGTCTCAGGGGATCAGAATGACATGAGGATGAGTAACAATTTTTATTTTTGAGTAAACTAACCCTTTAAACATGGTGTCTGTACCTTGTTTTGTGAAAACAATGCCTACAATTAAACCAGAATCAAGTGCCACAACAAATGTCCCATCTCTATCCACACAGGCAGTTCTGGATTGCCCGCTGGAAATCCTCAACAAATATGTGATCGAATATGAACCGTATCTAAAGGATCCCGTGGGCTTCCCCAAAGTTATGGTGAGATACTCTGACATTCAGCTTATGGCAGCCCTCGAGCGCATTTTGCTTCTTAACAGCCTTCGCTTTATAGCATTAAGCTCCTCTAAATGACTGGTTTTACTCATCATTAGCACTCAATAAGGGTTGTCACCTTGAGTAGTCCAAGAATATCTCTACTGTCTCGACCTACCGCGCGGGTTTGGAAAGTGATGTTTTCGGTTTAGATTGGGGTTTCACTTCGGTCAATAGGTTATCAAAAGTCCTTGTTCTAGCTGGAGCCCAGGCACAATGGAGGCCCATCGATTAGCTAGGAGATGTGCTGCGAGTACTTGATAAGCTAATCCTACCCATGAGTCCTGGCTGAAAACCTCCCCCGTCAGCTCAAACAAGGGGACGTGACAGAGAGATTGCGACATGGGTGGTAATGTGTTTGATAAGGAACGAGGGAGCAGAAACACGTATGTTTGTACTGAAGACTGAGACCTGCTTCGATCGCATAATATCCCTGCGCTCGGGGATGATGGAGTGAGGGGGAGAATATTTATCTGTGTTGGGCACGGTATTGTTAGTCCATATTTTGTTATGTACACTAAAAATACAATTGATTTTAAAAGCTCACGTGTAAAATATAAATATAAAATATGTAGTAAAAATAAAACTATGCATAATGTAGATATAAATATATATATAATATTAAATGTTATAAATTTTATTATTCATAATAAAAAACAGTAAATAAAAATATTTAATTGTGTACAATAATAACTTCTAGTTCTAATAATAAGTTCTAATAATAAATAGTAATTATATTAGTCTAATAATAAATAGTTCTAGTAATAATAACTACAGTTTAAATTTTAGTATATATAATTTTAGCATATATAATACCTTATTTTAAATTTGTAGTTATAAAGTTATAAATAAACATTTTTTTCTATCTAACATTTTTTTCTAATAAACAATCTTTATATTTTATATTTATTTGTAATATAGATTATAAAGCATTTATTATTTAAAAGTATTTAATGTTGAATATGATTTAAAATATTAAATTAAACAATAATGTGTCATATTTTATTATTTAAAATATTCATTTAAATATTTTTACATTTTTATCTATTGAACATTTGTACCTTTTTACACATAAATATACTTTTTCTTTTCTTTTCTTTTTTTCCCTTTCTTTTCTTTTCTTTAAATGATAAAAAAAAATTTTGGCAATAAGAAATAAATTAGTATTATTATTTATACATTTACCTTAATAAGATCTGCTTTCATATTTATATTTAGTTATAAACCAATAAATATAAAAGAAACACTGTAAAATAAAATGATATGTGTAGTTTTGATTTTAATAAATTTAAAATGAAAATTTTTATAAATAACAAATATTTAAAATAAATATTTAAAATATGAATTAGTAATTTAAAAATAAAGCAGGTAGATATACATACAGAATTTGAAATATTTATTTATCTATTTAAAGCAATACCAGTTCTTTAAAGGTGTACAGTATCTGGTGATGGTGTGAACTCAATGCAGTCTGCCCGATCTGTATTCAGTAGGAGTGCATTGCTGCGGCAGCGCTGGTGCCCTTGGGGATTGAGTTGGACCGCATTAATTTGCCATCAAAGCTCTGGCATAGATAAACAAGGCATGTAGTGTTGACACTCGCTCAAATCAGACCTGTTGCGTGATGTCTTTTCTTTTCATCTCCAGATGTTGCTGCTCTTGTTTCACGCGCTCCCGATGCTGGCTTCATTTACATATGGATTGTGCACACCTGGCTGCACTTGGATGCTCGATAGGACTGTTTTTTTTGCAGGTGCCATTTTACAGGTAACTGCACAAAATACTCCATTTATTAAAGCTAGTCAAACTTGTACTCATTTTGTGTGTGAGCAAAAACTGTCCGTGTGTGTGTGTGTGTGTGCGTGTGTGTGTGTGTGTGTGTGTGTGTGTGTGTGTGTGTCTGTGTGTCTTTAAATGCAAATCAGCTGCTGCTTTTCAGAAGAGCTCTTAAAAAAACACTTTTCCTTGTATTCCCAGAATTGCCCAAGTCCATCGCGCAATCATTTGTGAAGCCATTTGTGTGTAAACATCACATTTTATTAGCTACAGATAGCACCTCTGCCTTTGTATGCTAGCAACAATATTTTTTCAAAAGTTCTGTATTTGGGTCATCTCTGGGACAAAAGCAGCTGCATGAATGCGAAAGTTTGAGGTCATTTAAAGGTCATTTTTGGCTAATGATGTCACAGAATTAATCAGTATTTTGAAAAGGATGTGTGAATGGTACTTTTCTGGAAAAATTGTTGCCTGTGTGAATATTTTTAATTTAGCGGTAGTAAGTAATTAGGTAATATAACAAAAAAAATTTCAGAATTTTTGGTTTTTGGCCAAAAGAGAAAAATGGGTAACACACACATTGGTAACACTTTCGTTTAGGTCGCAATTCACAGTATTAGCAAACCATTAACTACCAATACTAGCTTAATAAACTACCAATTAGCTGTGTATTAATAGTTAGTAAGGTAGATGTTGGGTTTAGGTTTTGGGTGGGATTGGGGATGTAGAATAAGATCATATTTTACTCAACAGATCAACAGTTAATGTCTTAATAATAGGCAGGTAATACACCAGTAGTTAATAGCATGAATTGTAACCTAAACTAAAGTGTTACTAAAGTGTTACTCTCCCTCCAGCTGTAGACACTGCGTAACGGACACAGAGAGCACTTATGCATAACCCATTCATTTCAATGGACTATGCGAATGGTGTTTTTTTTGTTGCGTCAACCAAAGCCCAATAGTGGTGTGTCATAGTCAAAGTTTAAAATAGCTCAATATTCTGCTCTACTCTATCTGCTTAAGTATGAACCGCACATGCTCACAAATAATACAAATAATTTTTATTTTTGGCCATCCAAGTGCATTCTGACATTTCAGGGTTTTTTTTGTGTGTGAAAAGGGCTATTGTAAATCTCTAGCTGCTACAGTGAGTAAAGTGAAACGGTGACTGCTGCAGTGGCACTGTGAGTGGAAACATTCAGATTAAGTGTCTGTAATATACAAAAACGTCCCTTTCCTATGTCACTAGGAGAGCAAAAGTTTAACAGCACATTTTCCACATGCTAGCAGAGAAAGACTTACTAAAAAAAAGTTAAATGATTGTCTTTTTTATTTTTTCTGGATTGGTAAATTCAACTGGGTGACACGATTATATCACTTAAACACAAAAAAGTTCAGATTTTCATGATATATGCCCATTAAAGGTTCAACGTACTCTTCCTCCAAACGCTACAGACTAAATTTGCATCTACTGCATTTGCTGACAATATAGAAAGAGACCATCAAACAGTAGCACGATCAAAGCCCTTGTCTGAACAGACTCATCCAGCACCCCTTTAACTCCCAGTATGAAGTCAGAGCAGTCAGCATTCGTAATCAAAGACCTCCAGTAGAAAAGGGCTTCACTGGTGTTTCTCTAGGAGTTCTCTAGGAGCACTGTAGATTTCTAGCTTTACATACTAATGAAGGCCTCCCCTCAAAACCGAGAGCGTGCGATTGCGCTCTATTCATCTCTACGTACCCATGGGCAGAGACCTCTAAAAGAAATACACTTTGAGGTCTCGGTTAAGCTTTTATTGTATCCCCCCTTCATTAAACTTCACAATATTAAACTGGATTCTTGCATTTCGTCATTGAGATATGATGAGGGACATTGGGCTGTCCAGAACCTGCAGACACAATGATAGGATATATTGGATTTGCTAAAAAATTGCTCCGGTGATTTAGCAATAAATTAATGAAAATTCTTTAAGGAAATTGATATGTTCTTATAAAAAAATAAAGGTAAAGTTCACCACACTAGACTTGTCCATGGTCTAGGTTGAATTCACCTAGAATTCAGTGTTCTACACCTTATACACCTACACCAACCCTAAACCCAGCCTACTTGCTGCGTAAGTCCCTCCTATTTTGGAGGTCACCCAGCCTACTGTAGGGTGTAATGCCTACCACATGAAGGTTTCCAGCAATGCTTACTTGGTGTTTGGGGTTTATGCCAAAAATGTATGTGATCCTATTAGAAGCAGCACAAAATCACACTCATTCAAGGAAGAAAGAGGCAGGAACCAGTGAATGTTCAGCACTTTAATCATAAAGTAAACACAAAATAAAATACCCATCCAGAGCTCCTCCACTGGACTCAAGATTGGTTAAACACTCCCACCACTAGTCATGCACTATTTTGACGACTCTCTACCCCACCCACAGATCTTGCACTCTGTGTCGTCATGACGTGTAGTTAAATTTTACGAGAGGTGCGAGTTATGGTCTGTGTCAGGGTACTTCAAAGTGTATGTTACTGTGCAAAGGCTACTCCAGTCTACCATGTGCACTCGACATAGTATAAATTGGCTTGTTAAAAATAGTTATAAAGGGCCTTTTGGAATCTTCAATTTGAAGAGTATAAAGAAGTCTAATTGTCTCATTGTTTAAAAAGAAACTCTAACCTCATCTTGTGCTTCTGTCCACCACAGTGCCAGTGGTCTCATATCGGAGCGTCCTTTCACCCGCGCACTGCAGAGGTGTACAGGATTCCCTCCACAGCCCTGTTGCCGGTCCTGCTCCTCAACCTGCTGTATGCAGTCGGGCCTGTGCTGCTCGCCCTGCGTTGCAGACGAGAGCCGGACTACTTCCTTCCCATCGCACCCTTGGGCCAAACCAACAATGAGAAGAAATTAAGTTAAACCAACCTATAACAACACAAAAACATCAAACTTAAAGGGATGGTTCACACTAATAATGCGGTTCTGTCTTTATTTCCTGACACTGTGTGAATTATTCCCTTAGTAAAGTACATTTCAAAACAGATTTATTGTTTAATAGGCACAACAGTGCTTGAGAATTACATCCAGCGGGGTCCTGTTAATTTAGTAATCACATAGTCTACAGGACCTTTCCTTGATTGTGCCAGTTGCCAGAGCTACAGTTGCTGCTGAAAAACTCATGAAGAAAAATATCTCTAAATTGCATTTAGCTGAGACCATTAAAGAAACTGAATTAAATGGAATCTTGTGGCAATTCATAACTGTTAAAAATGAGCAAAACTGGAAAATTAGTGGCTAGTTCATATGAATTTGTATAACTTCCCAGCGGGCTTCTTGAAGTTAAAATGACATCAAGTTAACATTGACATGAACATCAAAAAACATGTCAAAAATTCTAATCTATTTGGTGTCAAAACCCTGACGTCCATTTGACATCCACAAGCTGATTCAATATTGACCAACAAAATAATGACATCAAAAAATATTATGATATATGAAATGTTTTATTCATCTGAAAGCTTCAGTTACAAATTCCAAATTTACACTGAATTTTGTATCTCTACAATGCATGTAAACTATCTTGATGTCAAAACAACATCAGATTGACATCTAACATTGCCGTCAAAAAAACACATCAAAATCTATTACAGGACAGTCAGTTGACATCAGATCGATTTGCATTTTTAACATATTTTTTATTTGTTTTTTGATGTTGTTTTGACATCAATGTGCCCCTTGGATTGACATTTATGTTTGGGTCGGAGTTATGGGCGGGTCTCCATCTTTTCTTTTTCTTTTTTTTACATTTTGTTCAAATTCATAAAAGCTAGCCGTCAAATAATTACATTTCACAGGCAGATCGTGTTGAGTTGCTCAGATTTTTCTTTCTCCCAGTGTTTTATCCTAGCTCTTTCACAAATGTCATAAAATTTTAAACACAATAAATGTCAGAGCCATCTCATGAAAACTGGTTGGTCTCATAGCTAATAAATAATTATCCTAGTTTTTCATCTGAATAAGTCTGCAGGGTTGAGTTCTACAACTACTAACCTTAAAAGCAACCCTTGCTCAGCAGCTTTTTCATGCTGATGAGGAGCACGCAGGAATTTCTGCTAGCATATACAAACAGCGCTGCGTGTGGCACTAAATCAGTCTGTTAAATTAGCACAGAAGTTTGTCAAGTTACACAAGATACCTTATATAACCTAGCAGATAACTTCATATCAGTTGATACAGTGAAAATAACAATGTTTAATATAACGATAACACTTTACAATAACAATACATTAATAATGATGTTATAATAATCTGGAAATTAAATGTTACGTCATTATGAACTAATGATGTGTTAAGGCATGCAATAATCACAAACTAACTTTAACTACAACATGAGTTCACGTGTCAATAATGGCTACCTAATTACTTAGTACATGTTTGTTAATTAATGTATTAATTAACACTTTAGTTTTAGCTAAATGTAGCTAACATGAACTCTTGACTTGTTATATACATTATATACAATCTGTCATGACTTTACTTGGAGGGACACATTATCATTACCCCATTCTTAATAACTCGTGATCTCCTGTGTTAAAACATAAGTTTTGCATATCCGTCTAGTGTGCGTTTACACTGAAAACAATTGAAAAGTGTTGTCTACATCAAAATGTTATTAAAATTGATTAAATTACCCATTAGTCGTATTTTATTACCGTTAACCCGGTAGCTACCTCAACCCAAAACTCAACCCTCACATTAATGTAAAAATCTTAATTATTGTTGCACAGTGTCACAAACATTGTGCTATATTGATGTGAGTTTTCGCAGCTGTATCCCATCTAGACATTAACCAGCTCTACCATCTAAGCTAATTCCCTTTCAGGAATGTAACATCACTTCTTTCGTATTTAGTATATTCATATACACGTGAAGTACACATTATATCAATAACTTTTTGGACCACAATTTACCAAAAAAAAAGGAGTTCACTTATAGCATAGACAAAAGTCCGAAATGATAAGAAAATTTGTTGTCATGAGATTATTCAGGTTAACTTTTTTTCTAGAAAAACAAAACAAACGTACAAAAAATAAAATAATACGATAAAAACATGATGTACAATAAAACATCATGTTAATACAATAAAAACCCATGCTGTAACCACAATAAAATTGTAAAATAATACAATAAAAACCCATGCTGTAACCACGAAATTGTTTTACCATGTAGTTGTAGTTTAGCTGTAGTAAAACTCTTGATTACACAAACGTTAATACAGGTTAATTAATGAGCCAAACACTTTTACTACAATAAACCCTGTTTAGTTTTCGTAGGCTATAAGGATATTGACTAAAATAAATGATCAAATATGTCTACACAAAACACAACGTTTTGCGAATAAGCATACTGTATACGCAAACCATAACAAAAGAAGCACAGCAAACATGACTTTTCTATAAAACGACGACCCCATTACTGTACGAGCCTGAGTTTTTCTTCAGTCGTAAGTAAAAGAGAGTCTGCTGATACAGTCGATCAGCAGCGCTGGTGTGATGAGACGCGACGGTGGACATCTGCAGTGAAACGGGACAGTCAGAAGCGGGACAGCTGCACTACAGCACGCCTCAGCCTCTCCAGCAATAACTTTATACCATCCCAACACCAAACGCGTCATTGCATGATGATGGTGAGTTCAGACTGCATGTGTGTGTGGCTTTTACTGCTGTAACCTTGATAGTGCGCAGTGCTATGCAGTAGGGGATGCTGAAAGATGCTGATGGAGAATTCAGCTGTGTCGTATATGTTTATGCTGCTGTCAAAGCTGCTGTAGTAATAGTAATGTGTGTGTATGTGGTCCATGTTACACAACTGAGTACGTTTAATAAGGCCCGTATTTGAAATACTTAATTTCATTTGTTATACAAGCATTTTTTTTTAAACAATCTCATGTTAACAAACCTGATTTAATACATGTAAGCTGGCCCACACGAAGAAAATATAATTGATAGTAAATATAGGCTACTATATATTTTTGAACCATACTATAGTAAAGCGTTTTAGACTTGTGTATATTATATAGCCTAGTGTTTATACTTTGTTAACTGTAGCGAATTGTGAAGTGTTAGATTATACTTCAAACTGGTTGTAGTATAATATACAGTATAGTTGTAGAAAACTACAGTATTGGGTAACTGGTTTATATAGTTGTTGTGTTACAATGGCAAATATAGAATTACCAGATTTATTAAGTTCATTACTATAGAATGGTTCAAAAACACTACAGTATTTACTATAGTATTTTTGGTGTCTAGCCTACATCATTTCTCAAGTCAAAATCCTTATTGTTAAATATCTGTATGTCCTTAAAGACGAGACTCTTTAAAAAACCCTGATCTGATTTACATTTAGACCTGTGGCTATTAAATAAGTCTAATTGCGGTCATTTAATCTAATGAATTCCTTTAATAGCCACAAGAGGAAGACATAAGCCAAAATACAGCGGCACTATAAACGCAAGTGCAATTTTACTTTCACTTTCAAATTCGCTAAAGACTTGTCTAATTCTACTAATAATTGGTTAAAAACTGCAAACAAACAACTCGTTGAGAAAGTAGCAACACATGGCTAATATAACTGTTCAGTAGCAAATGCTAACGTGTTTTTATCAGTCGTGTGTTACGTCTACTGGCCAGTTTGTTGCTATTGATTTAAATTTACAAAATGCAAAGAAAGTTAGATTATTTTTTATTTCATTTACTTTTAAAGTGACAAATTACAACTAATCTTAATCATTTGTAACAATTCTTTAATAATTAAAAAGCATGACAAAGCCCCAATAAAGAAATCTGATATATGGAAATCACACAAACACAATATTAAAATTAGAATACAAATATATACATATATGTTCAAATACATAAACTATAGATTATATAGCTTATATATAGGTGATACCTGAATCACCATATATGTATCACCATATATATGTTGATACATGGTCATGTATTAGATTTCAGTATGAGCCCAAATCAGACAATCATAAAAAAGAGCACCAAAACAACCCTAGTTACATTTTTCAAAGAATATTAATAAAACTCAAACCAAAATTACATTAGACTTAAATTAACAATGTGTAAATGAACCAAGACTATACATCACCAATTGTCTGTCATCATCTATCTATCTGCCAAGGCTAAAAAATAGCTTATCACATATTAGCAGTACATTGAAAGATAGCAATGCCTCAACAACGTGAAAAAACATACAAGCAATTTCCACAAATTTGCTAACATTTAAAAAAATGTTAGGGATGTGTTAAAGCATGAAAGTAGAATTCATAAACATGCTGGGTCAAACGGCTGGGTCAGTTGGCATTTCTGTGTGGAGTTTGCTCCGGGTGCTCCGGTTTCCCCCACAAGTCCAAAGACATGCGCTATAGGTGAATTGGGTAAGCTAAATTGCCTGTAGTGTATGTTTGTGAATGAGTGTGTATGGATGTTTCCCAGTGATGGGTTGCAGCTGGAAAGGCATCCGCTGTGTAAAACATATGCTGGATAAGTTGGCTGTGGCGACCCCAGATTAATAAAGGGACTAAGCCGAAAATGAATGAATGAATGTTTAAATATGCTAGCAACATGCTATCTATCTATCTGTCTGTCTATCTGTCTGTCCGATTAAAAAATTGTTTACATGCCAAGCTTTTTAAACCACCCCTACTTCTAACACCATTTCCGTTTTTTTCAAGCCAAGATCAAAGTTAAGCTTAAAAAAAAACATAATTTAGTAAGAATTGCAACCCATTTAGATTCAGATTTGGACTACAGTAGGAAGGTCAGTGTAAACAATCGTAAACATTTTGTTTTTTCAAGATCTTGCTCCTGGAAATCATTACCTGCACACTGCTGCTCCTTTCTCCCTTTGTGACCTCCTACCCAGCCGACTTGGAGAAAGGACGGAGGAGAGTGGTTCACGTCATGGGTAAGAACTGCTTCTGTGCCGCTTTATGTAACAAAGTAAACAATGCGAAATCAGCAAATCCAATGTATACAGAGCAAGGCTACTATATACTTACTGACAACTACCTACTTGCATTCTGCTGCTCTGGATATATATATCTATATATATATATATATACACACACACACAACTAAATAGCATTATTGTGTACATGCATTGATATGCAGAGCACTTTGTGTATATTTTGACCTAGAGACCACTCCACCCACAAGAGTCATCGTCTGTAACAAATCCCACTTCTCAAGGTCAGTAGTTGACCACAAGAGGTATTAAAAGAAAATCTCTTACAAGCATCAACTGTAGTGGCTACTTCAGCCTCAAGGAGGGTAAACACATGCAACATCTGACACTCATTGCATATTTATATACCGCTAATTCAGGTAAACATACTGTCTAATAAATTTCAGGTTCACTAGGTCTCTCCCATTCATTTCCTATTCAGTTTTTATATAAGCAAGTAAAAAATGTCTTTAATTGCCTCTAGCTATTGCACTAGCTGTTCTCTCACAGCATGGCCTCAGCATTTACTTGGCAGCTGCAAATTACTTTCAGAAAAGTGTGGTCACGGTGACATTGCTTTCACTTTAGACCCCTTTTGATCAAATGAAATACCGGTTCTTTGGCTGTCCCTGGTTGAATTAATGATTGGACGTGATTGGCAACCCTTATTTTAAAAGAAAAGCTGTTTTGGTAACAAACATTTCAGAGTTGCCAGGTATCATGCTGACAGTTTAAACGAGCAGATGTCAAGGCTGATTACAGCTCTCGAGATCTGTCCGGAAGATCTTGGATAGCTATCGAAGAAAGGTGTTGTTTGACAGCTATGGGTCACACTCTTTAGACTCAGCGACTCAGAGAGGGCACTCATCACTTTCCAATCCAGCTGTACTTTAAGTGTGTTTGAACAGCCGTCAGACAAAAGCAAGGGATTCTGTGGGAAATAAAAGATGAGGTTAAGGATGAAAGGATGAAAGGATGCTAAAGTAAATCAATTGTTTCAGATGCTCCTGTAAATCAGTAGAGGTGCTCAACAGGTGGGCTGAAACGGAATCACAACGTAATTTACTGGTTTAATCTTCATCCACAGTGTAGGTTTTTAGATGACACATCAGTAAATTCAATCAATATGAAGAAACACACTACAAAAAAACACATATTTTGTGTCGAATTCACATGTCGGCATCCTCGAGATTAAACAGATGATTGAAGGCTACGTCAACTGTCACTGAGTTACTGTTTACTACTTTATTGGAAATGCAAATTATTTAAAACCATGTTCAAAACCTTCTGGAAATACTTGTGCATTAAATTATTTTATTGTGTAAGTGAAAACTCCTTTTTCTTTTCCTAGAGGATGATACTGGGGCAGTTATAGTCCAGACTGCTCCAGGTAAGGTGGTCACTCATCGTGGTGGAACCATCACCCTTCCCTGCCGATACCACCATGAACCAGAGGACATTGATCCTAACCGCATTCGCATCAAATGGACAAAGGTTTCTGATGCTTTCCAGTTTGAAGATGTGTTTGTGGCACTGGGACGACAACAGAAGGCATTTGGGTCTTATCGAGAGCGAGTGTCTCTAGAGCTTGCAGGACCTGGAGATGCTTCAGTTATAATTCACAACATCACCTTGGAAGACTACGGCCGATATGAATGCGAGGTCACTAATGACATGGAGGATGACACAGGTTTTGTCAATCTGGACCTTGAAGGTCAGGGTGCTGGCTTGATTGTAATACCTAAGATTGAATAAAGTATATTATTTATACTGAACTAACTTTTCTGAACTACCTTTCAAAGGTGTTGTATTCCCATACTACCCTTCATCAGGACGCTACAAGCTGAACTACCATCAGGCTGATGAAGTGTGCCGAGAGCAAGATGCAATCCTGGCCTCCCATCCACAACTACACAAGGCTTGGCTTGAGGGTTTGGATTGGTGCAATGCTGGCTGGTTAGAGGACGGTTCGGTCCAGTACCCCATCTCCCACCCCAGAGACCAGTGTGGCCGCAAGGACAGCCCTCCAGGTGTCCGCAACTATGGCTACAGGCACAAAGAAGACGAACGCTATGATGCTTTTTGCTTTACCTCGAACCTCAATGGTGAGTGTTTATCTTTTTCAGCCCGAGGCTGTTGGACTACATTCCTGTTGAGAAGATCCTTCTTTCAAAGACTTATTTTTTATACTTGTGCAATAAACGTTTCCAGAGCCACAAACGAAGGAGTCTTAACTGAGCAATGCATCAGTTCCTGTAAAATTGGCCAAATCAAATTCAATCTCAGGGAAACTATGACTTAGTACAGCTTCTGGGGTGCAGACTCACTTTGTGACCATGCAGGAATAATAGGCCTTTGTACAGTTAAAAGTTGAATTGATTTTATCTTCAGGAAGAAATCTTTTTTTTGGCCCAAATTCAGACCATTTGTCACTAAGTGCTGTATGATCCAGTGGGTACACAAGACTTGCCCAGTTCTGTAGACCCACTTGCAGTCAAGTCACTGAGAGCCAAAAGGCTTTTCTTTTCAGTCCCAAGTGGGCTATTAGAGAGGACAGTTTGTCCTGAAATCTTTATAGCTAGGGCAATTTTCAATAATACCCCTACACTGACCAGCTGCTGGAAATTTACAGAATGGCCCAGTGGGAAATATGAGACGATGTGCCACCCTAACAGTCAGCAGTCACATAAACAAACAGAAAATCAATGAATGACTTCTGAAAAAACAGGTGGCAGTCTGAAAGATTTCTTTCTTTTTTTGTCCTTTTCTCTTTTCTGCTTCCTTCACCTCACTCAGCCAGGCCTGAACAAAAACACATTTATAGTTCATCATGAACAAGGCAGGCTGTGAAATCACAATCCAGTTTTAGAGATTTTATGCAGCGAAATGTCTTCTTTTAATAAGGGTTTTACAAACAGACTTTTTTTCTTCATTACTTTGTGTTCAGACATTTGTGGTGAGCTAGTCTTTTCACAGTTTTGTTGTTTTCATAAAGTTGTGTTTCCTTTGCAGGACGTGTTTACTTTCTTAAACGCTTTAAAAAGCTAAACTACCTGGAGGCGGTAAAGGCATGTCAACGTGATGGTGCATTCATAGCCAAAGTTGGACAACTGTACGCTGCTTGGAAGATCCAACTCTTGGACCGTTGTGAGGCAGGGTGGGTGGAAGACGGCAGCATTCGTTACCCCATCGTCAATCCTCGGACCCGCTGCGGGGGCCCAGATCCCGGTGTCCGAAACCTAGGTTTCCCTGATAAGAAGTTCCGCCTCTACGGAGTCTACTGTTTCCGCAAAAAAACGATATCCAGTCAACACAGGCTCCAACTGAAACCACGTCCAAAATGGCTAACAGCACCAGAAGTATCTGAAAGTGCAACAACTAGTTACTAGCTTTACTAGCATTTGAAAAACAAGGCTTTTTTTGCACACATGCTAGGCTATTAAGCTAGCGCTTAACTCGGGGCATAATTGAGCTTGTATAATTTTACTTGCTTGTAATGTCGAAATTTCTCTACATTGAGAAAACCTAGCAGCATATTTCCTCAGAGACAGTGCTAAGGACGAATATGGCACAATGCATTAGCTTAAATGTTTCACTGTACACCCTGCATGCAGTAAAAAAGAGAATTTTGCCTTGAGGTTTTCAATTTGGTTTATTTTTGCTGTTTCCCAGGGAAGACAAAAGCAACTTTAAATAGTGCTAAGAAAATATGAACGCAAATTTAGCCTCAATATGAGCGTAGCACATTAGCAAAAGCTCTCACTGACCCAGTGATGAGAAACTGACAATTTGCATCAGATGCTAGCATGAACTGAGCTTATCTGGGCTTAGCTTTGCCAACTACTATGCACGTATCTCCAGAAACACTAATTTTTGATACATTTGGATTGACCTGCCAAGCAATAACAATATAAAACATGCCTTTTCTTTGACTATTATTACAGTGATAAAGCTAAAATGTTGTGAATGACAGACTCACATAGGCTGCTTTACTACCTCTTAGCGGTTGACAATTGCACTGTCTGTTCAGTATTGCACAATAATGTCTATGATGATGCATTTTAGATTAAAGTTATTTACCTGTTTGTGTCTGCTTTTCAATTCTCCAAATGACTGTGGATTCAGTGTATATCACTGCTAGTGAAAACAAATCTTGACCTCTGACACACAAAAGGGATGGAGAATCTGATGTCGCCGGTAACCATGACGATGGCTGAAAATGGCTCTAGCAAATTGCACATTGCTATTTTGGTTTTCCTTGGCCACAAGCTTCTAGTGATGCCGCGCTTTGTGTCTACAGTCTACAAAAACACTTGAGAAATGTTTGTTGCTTTGCCAGGATGACATAAGTGACCCTTACATTTCCATAGTAACAGCTATAATGAGGCCTCATGAATTTGAAAGAAAAGCAAGTCATTTGTTAAATGGCTGAAATTATGCCATGTTTACACTGATACATTTCATTATATGCCAATCATTTTTGTTTTTATCTGGCATGGTCTAGCATGTTTAAATGCACAAGTTTACATATTTAAACATAACAGAAATACAGGCAATTCCCAACAGTTTAGAGGTACATTTACACTACAAGCATGTATTAAAATGTTTCTTTTTTAATGCACAGCCAACAATGCTGTCAAAATGATACCTGTTCACACAGATCTGCAAAAACAACAAAAAGAATAGCATTTTGTATGCCAAGTTAGTTTAGGTTGTCAAGTACTTAAACATGGCTGTGATATGACACACTTGATTTTTGTAGATCACAAAAAAATCACAACCTTTAAAAACACAGTAAATGTATTGTATCTCATATGTTGTGCTACTCTTAAATCAGGAAGAGGGCATAAAAGACAATTTAACATTTCTCTTGAGATGGCTCCATTACTTTTCAATGGGTCATTGGACACCATCCTGAACAAGTCAAAATTAATTGACCCTTAACAACCCTTAGCACATCCTCTTGGGCAAACAGAACTAAATCAGAACTCAAAAGGTGCCACATTTGTCCCATTTCTTGCCTGCTGACAAAGGGGAGGAAGTGAAAGTGAAAATTGAACACGGGAACAACATGTCCAAAGCATGCATGAGGTGTCAAATAATTTGTGCATCAATACTGAAAGTGAAAATGCTGTGCAATGTGTAGGGCATAGCTGTAGAACATAGCTGTCAGTATTCCCATCTCAACAGCTGCTAACAGCAACAAGCTAACCAACAAACCCCTTTGGTTAGGACAGTGGCAATCACATTTCTGACAAAAAAGTTAAAATGTTGCCTTGTGTAACCACTATGGTTCTAGCCAAACTGTTCCAAGTAGAGTTCTATCAGGCATCACTGGCATTGGAGGCAAGTGAACTAACAAGGAGGCTAAAGGTCACAACCTCAAGCGTCAATCACTAGTGAACCTTTTGAGACCAGGTCTAACCCATACAGTTTTATTAGCAATTCTCTATTACACTCAGCCGCTAAACCTCACTCCCATCTGGGTCACGGCACCAATGTAATTCCTCTGGTTCTAATGTCACCCACTCCAAACAAAATAAGAACCGGTGTCACCGGAATGGGAGGTGAGCACACTAACAAGACCTCTAAAGTGTTATGAGGGCGTTTATGTTAGGTTTATGCAGCACTTACTAGCTGGCCTCCATTATACTCACCCCACAAACCTCACTCCCATCTGGGTCACTGCACCAGTTAAGCCCCTCTGGTTCTACTTGGGATCTCCAAGCAGGATTTAAACTTTTTTTCAGCATACTGACAAAAGGGCTAAGACTGCAGGGTCTAGGGTCAATTACCTGGCCCTTGAATATGAGATGATACAAAATAAAAAAGCAAAGCTGGGCTGGTTAAAACGGCAGAATGTTGATTATTTCTTGCTAAAACACCTCCAGTGGCAAGACCTTTAAATAGCTATACAAATAATTAAAAGTTTTACATTTGAATGACTCATTGCATTCTTTACACAAACACTACAGCCTCATCAACCCAAAATAACCATCCTTCTTGCTAGAAGCTCGGAAATGCTGTATTATGTACATAATACTTTACAAGGTAATTGGCTGAAGTGTTTATAACATTGATTGGCTCATTTCACCGGGTAATGAGTCTGTGCATACAAAGGCTCTGCTTTGTTGAATAAGCCTCCAGCAGTGAACAGCGAGTGTTCTCTGTTTGTTTAGACCCTATAAGCTTTGAACAGGGATCCTGCTGATTTGTTCCGATTGGAAGTGGTCGCAGGTACTGATCAAGAGCAAGCCTGCTGCTGCTGCCTGCCTGTTGACGGTGAGAGAACTCAGACTGAAGTGGAAAAGAAAGGGCATAAGGTTAATGCAGCAGTATAGAGAATTTATTCAAGGCAAGCTCTTGAATATAAAGGGATAAAGTTGCACAAGCGTTCATTAATAAACAAGAAATTATGCAGAAAATATGGGATAAATATTTGAAGAAACATGCAGGGATTTTTCACATTTAGATACTAGCAACAAGGCAGTTACAACTGAGAACAATATTATTTAGGAACGCCAGTCCCAGTTCATATTAGGTGGCCTTAACTAATATGTACTTAGACTGTAATTAGTCAATTGTTACAATGTACTTATTGTGTAAATACATGTTTTTACCTTGCATTTATGATTGATTTAATACCTGCATGCATTTACATCTGTAATTAATTTCTGTAATTATATTTATAATTACACTGTTGACCATTCCTTAGACCTTAACCCACCCTTAAACCTACACATACCACCAACCCTGTCCCTAACCCTACCCGTATCCCACCTCAAGAGCAGAATTGTTCTGCAATACACTATGAACACAGTAAGTGCATTGTATTTATTTATTTTTGATGCAAGTACATAGTAGTTAAGGCCACCTAATATAAAGTGGGACTGGAACACCTTTTGGGGAACAAAGTTAGTTCCCTCAAAGTAAAGTTCAGTAACATAACTTATGTCTACTAGTGATGGTGCGAATACAACCAGCAAAATGTCCTTTTATTTATCTTTTCTAGCTCTTCATTTTAGTTAAAATGGAGATTTAGTACTCTGTACCTCTGAACTGCTTAGTAGATAGTTCTTATAAATACCCAATGAGAAAGCCCCAATGGGACACTGTAGCGTAAGACACTCTTGGGACCCTGTTGGTTCTGGAGCAACATTCATATTAAACACCAATCAAAATTTAGGTTAAAATTAAAAACAATGTTAAAAACTACTTTTAAAGTGTTCACCCCCAAATGTTATTTAATTATTATTTACTCACCCTCATGTCATTCTAAACCCAAATATAAAAATATTTTAGATTACATCTGAGAGCTCCCTGTTTCTCCATAGACAGCAACAGTCCAGGCTTGTTCAAAGTCCAGAAAAAAACAAAAAACATCCTCAAAACAGACCGTATGCCCTTCAGTGGTTCAATCAGAATATTATCAAGCTAAGATAATCCTTTTGTGCGCACATAAAGCAAAAATAATGACTTTAATCAACATTTTCTTCAAAAGTATTCTCGTAGCTTGATAATATTCCAGTTGAACCACATAAGGCTTATGGTCTGGTTTGAGGATGTTTTTGATATTTTTCTAGATGTTGAATGGACTGGGACCGTTGCTGTCTATGCAGGATTCTCTCAAATTTAATCTAAAATATCTTCATTTGTGTTCCAAAGATGAACGAAGGTTTCAGGGGTTTGGAACAACATGAGGGTGAATAATTAATAATATCATTTTAATTTTATCATAGTTAACCATGCTTCTGGTTTTAAAGGGGAAATAAAGGGTTAGTTCAATCCAGAATGAAAATTATATTTATTTGTATTCCAAAGAAAAACTGATTTTCCAATTGGTTTGTATTGACATGAGGGTGAGTAATAGTCAGTTCAACAACTTTTTTAGCTAGCAGTTTGCGGTTAGGTTCCAGAACTCAGAAAGATCCCAGAACACATCTCATTTGGACAAATCACCATCTCAGGCTACCAAGTGTTCCCATCACAAACAAAACACTTACTTTTAATTCACAGTATAACAATAAAAGGTGTAGAATGCATCAATCCTGATTGAGTCAGAGAGTTGAAAGTGACAACAGCAACAATAAAGCCCACAACCTGCATTATAACACACAAAGACACGGTCCTTACAAGCCATGAAGGTTAAGCTTTTCCCTAGCACAGTGGCGATGTCCAATTGGAGTGGGACCAGAAGTAAGGGGACTCTGATAGACTAGCTATCCCTGAAGCCAGAGATGCGTGAAAATCTTGTTGTACTGAAGATGCGCTAAGCTGCTTAATGAAGGAAGATTTCTGGATCATCAGCCATGGACCTACAACAAAGCTACACTGGGCATGTGCATCAAGCCTCACCAGGGCCCAGATGGACAGAAGGATGTTTTGATTTCGTTTGCGACTCTTTTTTTTTTGGCCTGCTTTGCATCCTGCAGTACTTTAAAAACCTATTAGCAGCTAAGGACTCAGCAACCATCTGCACAAACATCATTATCCTGTTAAATGCGGCTCTTGCAAAGGCTTAGCAGACCTTGTGTATTCATCAATTTAGCTACTGGAATGATAAATGGACTTAAGAATAGGAATTAACCTTAGCACTTGCTCACAATGCTAATACTGCAACTATATAAATGCATTTCCCAATTGAAGAAAGATAGTTGCCTGTCACAAACCCCCCCCCCCCCCCAAAATACATCCAGAAAGCAAATCCAGGAGAATCTGGCAATTCATATGCTATTAGCACAGTTAGCTTCAGTCAGCGGAAAAGTTCTTGGATGAGATGCTTAATATTTATAGAGCAAAAAAAAAGTGGGCATATACTTCTTCAAATTCATATCCCTCCCAGAATAGTAACTGGTTCAAAAGGCAGCGCCACAGTAAATCAGGAATGTGTTTTTGCAGTTGGAAAAATGCCTAGGTCATCTTAAGAGCAACGCTAACTAGATTCCGCAGCTTGACGTCTAATGAGGACAGTGTGCCCTTGGAGCGCTGGGAGAGTCGAGCACATGCAGATTCAGTCGGGCAGAAAGATCGCCCACTACTGCTGTGGAATTGTACTAGCTTGGAATTTATTCAAAGCAGGGTTTCGGTTAATCTGTCCAAATAAATGCAAAGCGATAGTTCGTCCAGGAATTTAATATACTGTCCTTTTCTCACCCTTGTGTTGTTCTAAATGCACAAATACATGTTGATATGTCAATTGCTAATGCAGGGTTTTTTCATGGCATACAAAAGACAATGTAACAACTTAAAGGGACAGTTCACCAAAAAACTAAAATTTTGTTGTTCAGCTCCATGTGATTCCATGCAAACTCCAACATCTTTCATGCTATGAAATTGATTATCTTGTAAAGGTATTTATTGAAGAACACCTTGGCGTAAAATGTAATTTCACTGTGTGAGTTTTTTATTTTATTTGACTGTCAGCTCTGATGATTTGTGCATGCATCATTTTCTGCATCTTTTTTTAAATTACTGACAAACGTCCTAATTATATTGTGACAAATCTGATATTCTAATCTTTATATGTGTAAGAACACTTATTTCATAATTTAAAGAGCTTAATAATTATATTATTAGATTGGATGCCACCATGATGGTGGAGAGATTAGTGCTGCTGGAATTACAAAACGTTAATTCATTATTTTTCTCCGAAATACATGAAAGTGTCTGTTTAATTGGGAGAAGAATAGAGTAAACATTCGGGTTGCCTAAACAGTGTATATCTGATGTGAATAAAGCACATCTTCTGAAGTTAAATATCTACAATACCTAAAATAAATGTCATTTGTTTGAAAACAATGATAAAAGAGCTGTGACACGGGGTAAAGCCATGATGGCAGTTTACATTGAGTAAAATATTCCTTTACATTAAATGTGGTATGTCATTCAGAAATATTGTATGAGTTCAGAAGACTTGGAAAATAGTTGATAATTTGATTTGACCACATTTGTGTGCTTTTGGAGCTTTAAACTGTTCATTTAAAGAAAAAAAAAACATGTTGAGTAAATAATGAGAGAATTAACAATCCCTTTAAACTTCATTCTGTTCTTCATTCAGAACTAACATATAGCTTGGATAACTTGGTCTTATGGACAGTGATGGGAATAACAGCGCTATAAATAAACAGCGTTATTAACAGCGACTTTTCAGTAACCTTTTCAGTAATATTTATTTTATAGTCATTTGACAAATTAGAATTTTTGTGACGCAATCGTTACTTTCCCTGGTAATTAGTTACTTTTATAATTATGTAGCTCAGTTATTAACTCAGTTACTATTTGTGAGAAGTAACAAGTAACTATAACTAATTACTCTTTTAATGAAATGTGCCCAACACTGCTTATGGACAACACATTTTTTCCACACTTAGATGAACTGTCCAACTGTCCATTAAAACTGTCCATTTACAGAATACAATGACACGAAGGTAAGTAAAATAATGACAGAATTTACATTTTGGGGTGTACCCTCCCTTTCAGAGCTGTGTTTATGAATCTATTTGCCCTATTTGAAGGGAAACTAAAATTGTATTTTTGTATGAATAAAACTCTTTGATACTGCACGACTAACAGCTTGTTTTGTTGCGTTCCTGTGCTGTTCGGAGTCATGATCTCGCCAGTTTATTAAACGAAAGAATCATAGCTCCATACAGGAGCAGATACAGGAATATTTACAATGTCTCTCGCCTCAGCGCAAGGATGAAACATCAAAGACCTTGAATCTGACATGAAGAGATAAAGCAGAGGTAGTCAGAGATACTGGCGGTGTATGAATTATTCACCGCGCACTTATTGTGAGCCAATGGACTGATAAGAAGAACTTGCATCCAGTGATGGAGGGAACAAAAAAGATTAAACAACAACTATAAAAAAATTGTAGGGAAAAATAAGATACGGTGATGTTGACAAACCAAGCTACATCATTTTTTTTTTTTTTATTAATGTGCATGAAATAATCAAACCTTTTTTTAAATGAGCTTTATGGAAAAACGTTAATATTAGCGACACCGGTGGTCATTAAATGAACTGCAGCCAGCAACTTATTGTATTTATGAATGAAAATCCTATCATTATTTCCTCACCATTATATTCCAAACCTGTATGGCTTAATTTGTCACTTTATGCTTATTTTGTATGAAAAAAGAGCAGCATGAACGTCTTTCAAAATGTCTTCTTTGGCATTCTATGAAGAAAAAGAAAGTCATTCAGGTTCAGAATGGCATTGTTATGGTTAGCTATTTCGTTAAAGGTGAAAACCCATGAGAATGTGTTTTTTTTCTAACAAAAACAACAGCAATTCAATAATATTACCGATCCCATCCAATGTTTTTAATTGACCACTTGTTTGGTAAAGAATATAATACAATGACAGAACTAGAATTCATAAGAACATCAATAAATATTGAATAACACACATGGACCGCATTCACACAGCCTGAATCTGAAGGAAATACTTAAAAAAAAGAAGCCCAGCAGTATCTCAACGCAGAAGATGGTGTTTAAAGTTTGATGTAGCAGCAGCACTGTTTTCTGCCTAGCGTCGAAGAGTTAGCCAGTGTGAGTGAGGTCCAGGGACTCTAAGCAACAAACACATCCAGATTTCATTTTAAAAAAGTGAAAAATAAATAAATAAATACATACATAAAAAATGAGAAAAGACATTACGAATTGAAATGAAAAGTCTGTACATCACAGAGCTGAGGAGTGGTGTCAAAAAGAAAGTTTTATGGTTTCTGTTGCAAGGTTGTTTTGTTAGTGCTGGAGGAATACATTTACTGCTTCTAACAGCACCAAATGTTGGATTTTTAACAATGACGGGGTGCCCTTCAAGCAATAAATATACAGGAAAAATAATAAATATACAGTACATAAGACAGAACATTAACTGTAAATATACCAGATAATCTGTGCTTTGTTTTTTTAGATAAATGCAAATAAAAATAATACCCTGATCATTTTGAGATTCTTTAGAATAAAATGTAGCATTACCTATGCAAGCTGTTAGCTTGATGCTAAGTAATTGCTATATGAATGCTAATGTTTTCTGAGTTGCTTTTATCATGTTGCTTTGCTGTAGCTAAAGTGTTCAGATTGGTTATTAGCATGTTGCTATAAGGTTGCTAAAGTGTTCTGAATGATTTGTAGCATGTTGCTATACAGTTGCTAAAGTGTTTCGAGTCATTTTTGGCATGTTACTTTGTGTAGCTAAGGTGTTTGGATTGGTTAGTAGCAAGCCTTATGGTTGCTAAAATGTTTTGTGTAATTTTAGCATTTTTTAAAGCAATTTCTAGGTGCTTAGAGGTTGCTAATATGTTCAGATTGGCTAATAACAGTTGCTAAAGTGTTCTGAATGGTTCTTAGCGTGTTTCTTTGCAGTTGCTTAGATGTTCTGATTGTTTATTAGCATACTGTTATACACTTGATAAAATGTTTTAAATGGTTATTCATGTGATGCTATCCAGTTGCTAAGATGTTCTGAAATGTAAATAGCACATTGCTATACCATTATTAAAGTGTTTTGGGTGATATATCTTGTTGCTACGCAGGGGCTAATGTGTTGAGTATGTAAGTAGAATTGTTCTGAATGGTTCTAAGCATGTTTCTTTGCCATTTCTAAGACGTTTTGAAATGTTATTAGCTATTGCTGTTGTTAAAGAGTTTTGGATGATTTACCTTGTTGCTTTATGGCTGTGCTTTTTTCATTCATTCATTTTCATTTCGGCTTAGTCCCTTTATTAATCTGGGGTCGCCACAGCAGAATGAACCGCCAACTTATCCAGCATATGTTTTTACGCAGCGGATGCCCTTCCAGCTGCAACCCATCTCTGGGAAACATCCATACACACCCATTCACACTCATACACTACGGACAATTTAGCTTACCCAATTCCCCTATACCGCATGTCTTTGGACTTGTGGGGGAAACCGGAGCACCCGGAGGAAACCCACGCCAACACAGGGAGAACATGCAAACTCCACACAGAAACACCAACTGACCCAGCCGAGGCTCGAACCAGCGATCAGCGACCTTCTTGCTGTGAGGCGAACGTGCTACCCACTGCGCCACTGTGAGGCCCGCTGTGCTTTTTCTCACTTCAAATCATAAATCTGTCCACCAAGAAAAGTAATAGCATAGTTCTGCTCAATACATCTCATGACCTCAGGTATAATTTACACATGGACACCTGAAAAAAATGACTAGCAATATGTTAATAAGTATCACAAAGTCTTCCTTAAAGTCCTCTCCGACAGCCCTATCATCAAAGCAACCATGTGCATGACGAATTCGGCGGTAATGATATGACAGCCAGCTGGGATGGAATTTACAGATAGGATTATGTGCCAATAGAGATTTATATGAGGTAAAGGGCAGACTATGTAAGCATGGTTTAGGTGAACAGGGGACGCCGGAGGTTCGGGTTAAATATACTAAGCAGCTGCGATTTTCAGAAAAATCTGCAGTGCCACCG
The DNA here is from genome assembly GCA_903798125.1 of Danio choprae. Lineage (NCBI taxonomy): Eukaryota > Metazoa > Chordata > Actinopteri > Cypriniformes > Danionidae > Danio > Danio choprae. The sequence continues at coordinate 4,450,952 of CAIGQW010031024.1, forward strand.
GTGACTCAACTGGCTTCTTTGTCATGGTAATTCCCTTTCTGACACCGTCCAATCAGACATTTCCAGCAGATCAAGTTAGCACACTAAAAATTCAGATGCGCTACTCTCTCTGAAGGTAATGATGGATGTGTTGTGATACCTGCACTCCTGATTAAACAGAGGACATCATGCTTCTGTCTCACCTCCACAGCTTCCTCTCTACCTCCAACAATCATGTAAATACAAAAAGGACAAGGTTAAACTCCCAATACAATGTGCACATTGTATCAAAACAGAGTAAATGGAAAAATGCCATTCTTGGCTGCAGCAGCAGATACTGTAGCAAACAAAATGTCACTGCCGAGAGTTTTACATGTTTTGCTCAGCAAATATGGCTGAATAAATCATTCATACAAGCATAAATAAGACTATGTTCCATGAATGTAACTACAAAGGGGTCGTGCAGCTAGCGTAACAACCTCTGGGAGCACGGTTGCTCTGTGGCAATTAGTCAGAAAACTTGCCGGAAGAACGTCCTGCAGCTGCCTCTTGCGGTTTTTCAGAAAGCCTGCCAAAAGACAGCTGCGAACATTCTTTGTTTAGAGGTTCATTTTTATAATCAAGGCTCACAATTAAGTTGCCACAATGTTAGCCATCTGCCTTCCTTTGCTAGCCTCAGCTGAAGGGTGTAAAGAGCTATTAGTGTGATAGAGAGCTACATTAGCAGCTAATATGGATTATTAGGATTCTGGGTATCAGAATGAGACTTCAATTTTGACAGAAAAATTGTATAACTCTTGTACACCTCCTGTTCGATGAAATATGTGAATGTGCAGTAGAAATTATTGCACAAAACCTGTCCAGAACATGTCAACCTCATTCTTTATCCCATATATGAATAGTTTTATTAAATTTATTGATATAGATAACATTTTTTTATATTTCAATGAATGTAAAAAAAAATAGAGATTTAATAAAAACAATACAAAGTCAAAGAAACAATTTGATCAATAAAAACAACTAAATAATTATAAATAGTAATAGAATGTTAAATAAAACCATATAAATACATAAATATTAATTAAAACATTATATCTCAATTATTTATTTCTAAATTGTTTGTAGTAGTGTTTATTTTGCTATAATTTTGGTAAATTGGGGTTAAATGTTGAGAAGTTTAACCAATAATACACATCTCTCTCCTTTTGACTGAATTTCAAAATGTACAAAAACAGGTTTAAAAAAATCCTTCTGTCCCTGAAGTCAATTGCTTCTTTGTCAAAAAAGTGCCAATACTCTTAACATTAATTGAGCTTGCTTGGGTAAAAAAAGATTAATTGTTCTGATACATATTGGCATTTCATCCTCTGATTTTTTGGCTACTTCATTAAAAAAAACGTGGATAAAGGTAGAGAAGGAAAGACGAGGGAGTGCTGACGTTAAAAGAACCGGGCTGCGTTTGCAATCTCACAGGGAACAGCGAGAGATAAGCACAAAACTTGGCATTAGAAATGCGCTCCGAAAGAAAGAGTCTGCCCTTTTTTAAGGTAAGAAGGATAGTTGAGAGGGCAGAGAATAAGAAACGGCCCTAATTTTTGAGTCAGCTGTCGCAGTACTCTTTGAAAAACAGGACACGCACCTGGTAGGGAGGAAAAAAGCGTACGTTTTAAAAGCCCAGACCATATCTTTCGCTCGGAGGAGAACAGAAGGCCAAACGCCGCATCTCAACTGGCATGAGCCTTTTGCTTTTTAACCTCCCGATCTTCGATGCTGGAGGTATCCCTGCCTTGCAAAAATTTACCCACAAGCACTTTTAACACCTAACCTGTGTGTGATATCGCACCATCTGGATCCTTTGTTTTCGTCTCACCCCTATTTTATTTCTTCCCTGACTGTGCTACATCAAGAAGCTAATTATGGACGTAGATGCGACCCCCTCCTAGAGCTGTTAAAACTAGCTTGTCACTGGCTGGGTTTGATGTGCCGTATATGTAGCCGAGTGCAATTAAGAACGACGAGTCGAACCTCTAATTCTGGCTCTTTTTCTTGACAGGACAATTTCTGCTCTGAGGGTGAGAAAGTAGGAAATCATTACGCAGACTATCAATAACAGATTGAAGGAGAGATTTTACAGTAGCACATTTTACCTAGCAAATTTTTGACAGGTCACTCAATGTCAGTGTTTTTAGCAGAGAGAAAACCTTTTATGTCAGGATTGAGATTTAACTAGTTATAGGCTGTCTAAGGGTATTTAAACTCCATAAATCAAAGGTGCACAATGATGACATTACAAAGCCTTATTATACTTTTTTTGAAGACAAAAAAGATACTTTGTTGAGTGTTCATGCTGCACTTTGTCTTACACTTAAAGTGAATGGAGACTGAGACTGTAATAAAAAGAAGTGGTCAAGAAATTATGGAAAACATAACAAAAATATAAAGTGGAATGTATGGTGATATGTTTGGTACTGTATATTTTAGTTCTGAAGGTCATTATTTGCAGTAAACGACACTGATATGGGTCTAAAATGTTTGTCATCAAGTTAGACATTATTAACGCTGGACATATTTTTGTGAAAGTAAGACATTCCACATGTCATCAAACTACATTTATGGTGCTTTTTGTTGTTTTAAATTCAAAAACTTAAGCTGCTATTTACCTTTATTTTGTAGCTAAATGAATGACTTTTATCAGAAAATATTTTTTCTGAAGGCATTCAATAAGTTTGTGTGAGGAAAACGCAAGATGTAAATCATTATTCCCAAAAGACTCACCTAAATAGGGCTGAAATTTCGTTCGTTACGGTGTTGCTAGATTTAAAATCTTAAATTTGAGAGAAAGCTAACATGAGAACACTTTACATTTATTGTACAACTTTAGATCATTTATGTTGTTGTTTTTTTTTATTATTTTATCAAACTGTGAGTGACTAACTTGTTGTCAGGTTGCCAGATTTTTAATAAAATGTCGTGTTTTCATAAAAAAATTCAAATAATAAAGATTTTTTTTTCAGTTTATGACTTTTGTTTGTTTTTCGCACAAATATATTGTACAACTTCAGTTGTCGCCACATTTATCAAACTAATTTATGGCACTTTTTATCATTTTAAACGTGACTGCTCATATAGCCATTCACTCATCTCCTTTTGCACTTGAACAGTATAAATACGATAAAAATCATAATGAGCACCACTCCTCGCAACACAAAACACATCAATACTCAGAAATACTGTATAAATCAGGTCAAAGTCTTACAAAGAGCAAACAAACGTCAAAACGGTCAAGAAACGCCGCAGGATCGACGGATGCCGGGCATTTCCAGTCCGTTTTGATTTGAAATGAAATACAATATTTACAAGTAGTACCAACCCACCCGTCTTAATTAATGCTTATGTAAAAATACATAAACAGTTACCTAGAGTGTTTTCTACACTGAACGTACGAAAGAACTTTCCTTGTGAGCGATCCACTAAAATGCGATGGAACATTAACGATAATAAAAAGACGGAAAAGTAAAACCGTTATAGTCCTTGTAAGGTCCAGCAGTTCCCCTCGCTGATGATCGTAATGGGGGTCGACTGAGCCGGACGAGAAGGGGGGAAAAGGTGAAAGGCCGTCGGATATCAAAGATAAGGAGGTTGAGGTGAAAGGCTGGCGCAAACGGAGGGGGATTATTTGGTTAGAAATGGCCGTGACCCTCCTGTTGACCTCGATGGCCTCCTCCTGAGCCGTGCCTCTTGTGCTTTCTGCGCTCGTGGTGGGACTTGTGGTGGTGGCGTCTGTAGCGGTGAGACCTTCGTGCTGAGGATGAATGAGAAGTCAGGTCTGAGATATTGATGTGCGGATTGATATTGACACCGTAAAGATTCCAAAACAAGACTGTCAGGTCATCCAGCCATCAAAAACTATATTGTTAAACCAAAAATTATTTACACACCAGATATCCTTTTTTTTCACTAGTGTGTGCATGACACTATAGTTCATTTACGTACAGTGTGTATCAATTGTCCTCCTCAATTGCAAGTCACTTTGGACAAAAGCCTTATCTAAATCAGTGTTTCCCAACCCTGTTCCTGGAAGCACACCAACAGTACATATTTTGGATGTTTCCCTTATCTGACCCATTCATTACAGGTTTTGGAGTCTCTTCCGATGTTCAGATGATTTAATTCAGGTGTGTTTGAATAGGAAGAGGTTGAAAATGTGTACTGTTGGTGTGCCTTCAGGAACAGGTTTGGGAAACACTGATCTAAATGACTAAAATTTATGTGAGGATAGCAAAATGTAAACTGTGACTAGTGTTGAGTGTAATTGGTTAAAATGTCACTAGTTACTGTAAATAGATAAATGCATTACTTTTAATATTAAGCTAATTTAATTACAGTTACTTATAATATACGTTTAATATACTGTACATATATTCAACAGGAAAGTTTTGAAAGTGAAAGTGAAAGTCGTGATATCTGGCCAACTATGGTGACCCATACTGGGAATTTGTGCTCTGCATTTAACCCATCCAAGTGCACACATACAGCAGTGAACACACACATACACACCATGAACACACACCCAGAGCAGTTGGGGGATCAGTGTCTTGCTCAAGCCATGGTATTATGTGTGGTGAGAGCACTGGTTATTCACTCCCACTACCTACAATTCCTGCCTGTGCCCGGACACGAACCAGCCACCTTTAGATCACAAATCCAACTCTCTAACCATGGCTGTAAGTAAGGAAGACATCATTTAAAACTGTTAAAAGTATGTGAATATAGTGAATGGAAGTGGACTTCTATCCCTCACAGCCTTGTTTTTGGAATCATCATCTATACTGTATATAAATAAAATCAGGACACTCACACTTTGTGCAGATAATCTTGGGCCGGTCCCATTTGCCGTTGGCACGACACTTGACAGTAGGAACGTGACGCTGGAGGAAGCCGTCGCCGCACTGGTAGCGCACCACAGAGTGAATGTCATAATGAGAACGCTTTCGGCCAATCAGGAAAGCATTGTCCACAGTAGGAGGAGCTCCACATAGTACTGCAAAACAGACAATAATGTAACACTTACATTAAATTATATGTACATTTAGTCAGATTTGATTATTATTATAACATTATGGCTGATATCTAAGACTATATTGGTCCAACTTTACAATAAGGTTCCATATAATGTTAATATATTTATATAAGCAAACAATGAACATACATTTATTACATTGTTTATTAATCTTTGTTAATATTAGTTAATGAAAATAAAGTTGTTCGTTGTTAGTTCTAGTTAACTCACAGAGCATTAACTAATGTTAGCAAGCTCAATTCTAGATTTTAATAATGCATTAGTAAATGTTGAACTATGATAATAATCTAATAAATGCTGTACAAGTATCATTATTACTTCATGTTAGAATATACATTAACCAATAATAAATTAAACACTTAGGCCAACATCTGATACATCATACAGCACATCCATAGTTCCTGATGTTTAATTGTGAACGTTACTGCAAATGATGAACTATGGATGCCAACTGTCACATACAGACACCACTAAGCCACTTACCATTATGTTGCAAAATCATTCAAAATAAAAAGTTAAAAACCATTCATACATTCATTTTCTTTTCGGCTTAGTCCCTTTATTAATCTGGGGTCGCCACAGCAGAATGAACCGCCAAGTTATCCGGTATATGTTTTATGCAGTGGATGCCCTTCCAGCTGCAACCCATCACTGGGAAACATCCATATACACTCATTCACACACATACACTACAGACAATTTAGCTTACCCAATTCACCTATACCGCATGTCTTTAGACTTGTGGGGGAAACCAGAGCACACAAAGGAACCCACACGAACACAGGGAGAACATGCAAACTCCACACAGAAATGCCAACTGACCCAGCCGAGGCTCGAACCAGCAACCTTCTTGCTGTGAGGTGATTGTGCTACCCACTACGCCACCATGTCGCCATTATGCATTTAAAATAAAATCAATCATACAGCAATCAAACTAAATAAAAGAGCCATCTAAATGCCATCAATCACATACTGTAGATGCCATTTTTCAAGTTCCACCCAAGTCCTTGTTACCAAAAACAAATTAATACTCCAAAATACCATATATATAATCATTAAAAACAAGACCAATTTAAACATTCATTCATTCATTAATTTTCATTTCAGCTTAGTCCCTTTATTAATCTGGGGTTGCCACAGCGGAATGAACCGCCAACTTATCCAGCATATGTTTTACGCAGCGGATGCCCTTCCAGCTGCAACCCATCACTGAGAAACATCCATACACACTCATACACTATGGACAATTTAGCAATTCACCTGTACCGCATGTCTTTGGAATTGTGGGGGAAACCGGAGCACCCGGAGGAAACCCACATGAACACGGGGAGAACATGCAAACTCCACACAGAAATGCCAACTGACCCAGCCGGGGCTCGAACCAGCAACCTTCTTGCTGTGAGGCGATTGTGCTACCCACTGCACCACTGTACTGCCCCCAATTTAAACAATAATAAATAAAAAAATTTTTATTAAGAACCCTCCAGTCAATTCATGAAGAATAAAATCAAGTCTCACCACACCGATTCCATTGAATTCAAGAATAGTAGACACAAAATGGAATTCAGGTAGCTTCTGCTTCATGTCCAAGATTGAGTAAAATCTCTCAATATCTTTTATAGGTAAAATGTGAAAAATGTATCTAATTCAGCCCTAGAGCACAGCAGCCTACACACAGTGACATTACAGTCTGCAGCAGAGCCTCACAGTGACATTTCATTAGTTCTCCTGCTGTTCCGCATGCTTTCTTTAGGTGGCGCCCTCGCAGCTCAAACTCGGCACACCGCCTAATTGAATGAAGCTGCTGAGAGAGTATTGTTGCTCTGTTGTTTTTTAGTGGAGAGCTAGTAAACACCGCAGGGTAGAGACCGGAGCAGGTACAAACAGTTAGCCTTTGGTTTACACCTCACATTCACAGTGCAAAAAGTAATAATGGAAGGCTGTCCGCCATAATCTTCTTAGCTCGTTCATTTGGCGCGAAAGATGATCATAAAGTTGACCTGAGATGCGAGCTTTAATGTATTTTACTTATACACGGTTGCCATTATGAAAAACCTGTTTTCAACACTGCTTTATTTAAACACATTTCAATATAAACTTTTCATAAAGCTTTTCAATATAACACTGACAAGAAAAAAAAAACTCTCTATGATGCAAAGTGACCCTTTCCAAAAAACCCCAAAAAACTAAAAGGTATTTTATCCTGCTTAACCATTTACCTGACTGCCTGGTTAAAAAAATGTGTCAGAAACACGTTCTAATCGTTTAAATTGGTGAAAAGTTTAGTTTTTTTCTAAGAATGCAAGTTTAAAGAGTTATATTTCAGCGATATATTTCTAGTTGTTATATTTCTAGGCTATGTGCTTATTTTATTATTTAAACATCATTTTTTTATTACAGCATTTTGTTTAATAATACTTATAATAAAATACTAATAATACTTATATAAAATACTAATACTAAATACTAAAATACTAATATAATATCTGGCACTTATTGAAATGCTTATCGGAAGAACCCTGGACTGTTATTGGGGGTTATTACAAGACTTTTTTTTTTAAATTATGCTGTAATCATTGTAAATGAAGTTACCATACATGGTTCCTCACCCTATAAAGGAATTCGCTGACATAGCTTATCCTCAAAATGTCACCAAGTCAAATGAAGACTATAGTTGCATTAAAAAATAAAACAATATACAAAATGTGCACTTTTACCCTCAACCATGTAGTGTATGAATTTAGTGTCATTCCAAATGCACCATTAACATTTTATTTACTAACCGGAAATTCAAACCATTTCCCTGTCAACATTTAACATAACCATTCATTCTTTTTCCTTCGGCTTAGTCCCTTATTTATCAGGGGTCGCCACAGCGGAAAGAACCGCCAACTATTCCGACATATGTTTTACGCAGTGGATGCCCTTACAGCCACAACCCAGTACTGGGAAACACCCACACACTCTCGCATTCCCACACACTCATAGACTATGACCAATTTTCGCATGCAGAACCCACCATATCCCACACCGCCAAAATAAAGTAATTTAACCTTAGCGTTGATAGCTCCGCCCCTCCAACGTTCCACGCTTGTTTTTACTGTTTGAATAAGTACATCATCTATTTAAAGTGCACTTATTCTTTTTATACATTTCAGTGTAAATGCACAGCCTACACTCTTTATACTACAAAATAGCATTCGGGATTTGGGAGGCACCTCATTCTTTTCCGATTTCAGTCTTTATAATGATAGTCTACCTTTACATATATTTTGTCTATACACAGGCATCAATTTGCAATTAATCTACAATAACAAACACAATTAACCTGCCTTAACGTTCAAACAGTACTTAGGTTGCCAGGTATTCTTCCAAATGTCAACACACTTAATGAAAATATGGATTTGTTTATTTCTTTGTCTACAGCTAAACCTTTTTTTTGCAGCCAACCATTTTTAAAGTAGATGTTTTTAAATATGTAATCATTATTTTTTATAATAATTCAGGACACCAAAAAAAAAGGAAAGAATGTGATTTCTAGTCACCTTAGGACTTGTGGCTTTGGCATTTCCCTTTCAGGTGAGATTTTCTTTATCAAACGCTCCAGAGTAAGCCGTGCCATTAACCTCCTTGCAGAATTTACTGAATCAAATCAATTCTGGGAAGCAACTGTAGGTTATCTGTCGCTCAGCACGGGCAGGAATTGCCACCTAATCAGTGACAGTATGAGCTGGAATTGATCTGCTGCTGCTTGTAAGTCTGATGAGTTTTGTTGTATGCATTTTTAAGAGTTTTTTGTGAGGACAGAGAGAGGTTTGACCTTCTGGGTTGAGGACTGTATAGGAAAATGTCACACTTAAAAACACTCACTCCTGCACTCAACATCTGTTCTCTGTCCACACAAACCCAACTCTGATTCAGCAAGAAATCATAAATAAATAATAGACCATAAAATCAATACTCAATCCTGGACACATTGTACACTTACATACCGAAGCCTTAAAGAAGTGTTTGGACTAAGCCATGCTTAAAAATGTATGAATATAATTTTTTTTTTCTGAGAAGACCAAAAAAGAAAGAAAAAGAAAAAGAAAGAAGTAATAAGTATAACATACAATAATTATTTATAAATAATATTTAAAATTATTTATGAATTATTTGTATAATTTTTTTTACCTTGTTTAAGCTTTTATTTATTTATAAATATTATTCCATGTTTATAGATTGTTCATTCATTCATTAATTTTCATTTTGGCTTAGTCCCTTTATTAATCTGGGGTCGCCACTGCGGAATGAACCGCCAACTTATCCAGCATATGTTTTACGCAGCGGATGCGCTTCCAGCTGCAACCCATCACTGGGAAACATCCATACACACTCATAGACTATTACAATTTAGCTTACTCAAGTCTTTGGACTGTGGGGGAAACCGGAGCACCTGGAGGAAACCCATGCCAACACGGGAAGAATATGCAAACTCCACACAGAAACACCAACTGACCCAGCCAGGGCTCGAAGCAGCGACCTTCTTGCTGTGAGGCGATTGTGCTACCCCCTGCGCCACCGTGCTGCTCTTCTTTTAATTATTATTATTTTAATATTTATTGATAAAATCCACACATTTTTGTATTAAAAAATGTAACAACTTTTATATTTATGTGTGCTTGTATAATATAATATAATATAATATAATATAATATAATATAATATAATA
>CAIGQW010031024.1:4460734-4483488 GCA_903798125.1 Danio choprae
TATAATATAATATAATATAATATAATATAATATAATATAATATAATATAATATAATATAATATAATATATTTCCCAGTGATGGGTTGTAGCTAGAAGGGCATCCGCTGCGTAAAACATATGCTGGATAAGTTGGCGGTTCATTCCGCTGTGGCGACCCCTGATTAATAAAGGGACTAAGCCGAAATGAAAATGAATGAATGAATGAATATAATATAATATAAGGGCGACATGGTGGCTCAGTGGTTAGCACTGTCGCCTCACAGTATATTCTATATAGATATTAATATGTGATTATTTTGATTTATCTGATTCTATTACAATGTTTATTTCTTGTGCACATTGTTATTCTTAAAAAGTGAACAATCAAATCAAATTTAATCAAAATATGACTATTTGCTGGAATGGCAGTTCCCCAGCGGGAGGGGGAACTTCAATGCTATGTGGAAACTTCCACTATGGGGATTTCGTCAGAAAGCCAATCATTCTGAAGAGTAATAAAACAGGCCAATGAAATGCCAATGAGTTGGCGGTGTCAGCACATGCAGCTGGCAGCAATCACAATCAATTCGTATAAGTATTAGAGTAGTGAAGTTTTACTGAAGGAATGTCATTTTACCACTATGTAAAAATACTGCAAAAAGGCAGGAATAATACGTACAGTAGATAAAAAATTCCAAAATATGTATGAACAAATCCCTCTGTAAAAACTTTAGGCATACAGGTATACATATAAATAAAGTTTTGCATCTGTAAGTGCTGCTGAAGTGAAGATTTATGGCTCGACTTTAAAGAGTTAGTTCACCCTGAAAATAAAAATTGTGTCATTAATTATTAAGAACACAAAGATATTTTTAAATATTGGTTCAATAAGAATATTATCAAGCCATGAGAATACTTTTGTGTGCACATAAAAGAAAAATGACAAATTTATTTAACAATTTCTTCTCCTCAGTGTCAGTATATTGCACACTCTCAGTATACCCAGCAATCTCATAAATGTACACACTAAACTGACAGGGAGGAGAATAAACTGTTGAATACATTCATTATTTTTGTTTATGTGCGCAGAAAAGTTTCTCGTAGCTTGATAATATTCTGATTGAACCAATGAAAGCATTTGGTCTGTTTTGAGGATGTTTTTTGGTACCTTTCTTGACTTTGAATGAGTCAGGACCCATGCATAGAGGATGAGGGAGCTCTCAGATTTCACCTAAAATATCTGCATTTGTGTTCAGAAGACAAACTGAGGTCTCAGTAATTAATAAAATAATTTTCATTTTTGGGTGAACCAAGGCTTTAAAAATATTTGTTGTTTTTTAAATTTACACGCACAAATTGACAAAAGAAACACTTCAAAGTGCATTTAGATGTTTTCTTGACATTAGACTGAATCAACACTTTATGAAACTTCTCTAAAATGACAGGTGCATGAAAAAATATTTATGCCTGTACTTTAATATCATGTGACTTTGCATTTCTTCGCAATGCTGTTCTTAAGGGATTGCATTTTTTGCATTAAGGCTTGGTTGGAGGATTGCGTGATCAATAGCAGTGACAGTCTGAATAATAGAGAGACCGGAGGATGACTGATGGACAAAAGGGGACAGCGAGGCAGGTGGTGGGGGTTGCTGAAAATGTCTCCCAGGTGGTCTTGCAAATGACAGCTGGATAAGCTGTGTTCTTGTGCCAGCTATACGACTGTTTGCTCAAAACTGAACAAGCATATCATTGATTCAAATCTGTGGCTCCTGCCCCGAGTTTGTTTCTGTGCACATTGTTACAAACACTGTGATAATGTGAATGTGTTTTACAGACGTTTGTCTGCTCGATTTGCCCTAGAAAGCTGTAAAATGAGATTTTGGGTTCACAAGGCCTAACCGGAGAACAGGTCCATTAGAGAAAACATCCCAGGAGGCCCAGAACATAAAGGAGTTACTCTGGAGAGTCAGCGAGCATACATTTAAAAATATATATTGAATGTGATCATTAGTTTAAATTTCTATTTTTAATATTAAATAAAAATTGCACTTGAATATGGACAAATTGCAGAAAATACTGAGCAAAAATCTGTGCCATAAGTGATTTTCATAAAATGTCTATATCTAGACAATAGCAGAGAATGAGTTGATTTAATATTTTATTATTAGTTTAATGTACACAGTTTATGTTTACATTTTTGATGGGCAAAATGTAAAGTAAAAAAAAATCTAATTAAAAATTAATTTAAACATGTAATATTAAATGTAATATTGACTTTTTCTGATATGAATAATTTAATTAAATATTTAATTCAATTTAGTTAGCTAAATATCTCATTTCAAATGTGGTTGAATCTTCTAATTTATTGCCTTCTTTCTGTGGCAATTTTTTTTTATCAAGACCCAGGTATGACTGTCACACAAGCTTGAATAAATTTTTAATAATAAATTGAGCGATAAATTATAAAATGGAGGTCAGGATCTCAAATGGACTTGAGAAACCCATTTTACTGGCTCTCCAGAGCTGGTCCATCATGGTCCAGGCCTCTTGAGAGCTATTCTCTGATGGACCTGTTCTCCAGTTGGCCCTTGTGAACCTAAGGTGTCTCTTAAAATCTAGCCAGGGCAGACGGACCCGACGGATTCCATACTCTCAGTCTGCTTCATATGTAAATGACCAGATAAAACGAGTCTAATGAGTCCACAGAGGTGTGGGTAAAGCAATTGTGACAGCGCTAGACAGGGACGAGTGGCTGAAGAGAACCAGTCATATCCATCATGTCAGGAATGAGGCTTTGAACATGCTGCCACCATCACATCCTTAGATCAAAATGAGTGACAGTTATTGTTCAGGTCATTGTCTGATGGCAAAAGATGTGAGGTGAATTGGCGATAGGGGAACTGCTGAAAATGAAGTCGTACAAACTGACATGACAAGTTCAGAGTGACATAAAAAGCACGGTAGGGAATGAATTTGGATCGTCATATGGTTACGGACCTTGAACACAGAACAGTTTAACAAAAAACAAAGTCCAGGTATAATTTTTTTCATATTCTTGCTTCTATTATGTAGAGGTTTCCATTATGCCAGGTATAATGTATAAATTTGGTATGTATAAATTTGGTGTATAAAAGTGTATAACGAATAAATTCATGAGATAATCTATCCAGTACAAGCTAGCATGAATAAACATGTTACTAGCAGCACTTTTAACATGAATTAACACGTTGCTTGTGTTGTTTCTTGCTTATATTCACACATTGTTAGCATGGTTAATGTACTGTTTGCTTAATTAGCACATACTTCACATGCTAACACATTTGAAAACTTTGCATGTTTTTAGTACAAATTAACAGGTTGCTAGCATGGTTAGCACATAGGTTGCCTAAATTAGCAAATATTAAATATGTTAACACGTTGAAAAACATTGGTATCATGTTTCTAAGAAAATTAGCATGTTGTTAGCATGAATTAATGTCTCTCACATATTGTTGACATGTTTTACCTTGCTGCTAAAATGACAAATATATTATTAGTCCTTGGGTAATTGGTAGACTGTACTAGAGAAAAACAGTTAGACAGATGAAGGTCTGAAGATCTTGAACCAGATGTGGCTCCCTCTGTGAAAGTGTATGAGATATATACTGTATGGTGGTAGCATGTTCTAGCATGTTGCTAGCATGTTTTGTCACATAAATTAGCACATATTTAACAGGCATGAATGAGGCATATTAACGAGCATGAATGAATCTAGTATTGTTAATCTATTTTACCATGTTGCTAATATAACATAATATAGTATAAGCTTGTCTTAGGCTGTTAGTGACTGTTAGTGACTGTTAGTGACTTTGCTATTGACAGACACTTAGATAACAAGACACGTAGGTGAAAATCTGAGGGATGTAACCTAAATGCTCAGCAGGAATTAATGTGTAAAAGTTTTCACCCCCTCCGTGAAAGTTTATGGGATTTCTGGTGGTTTTAGAAGCACATGAATTAAGTTAAGAAAAGGAGGTCAGAAATGGATGAGGGTATAAAGCAAGGCGGTGCTGTGTTTGTCCTCTTTTCCTCTGTCTCTTGCTCACCTGTGCCTTTCTTGCAGATGTAGGGCAGGTTGTAGTTGCAGGGCACATCGTTCCACTTGCCGTTCTCATGGGCGATCATCACCACGCAGTCCTCGCCGCCCGCAAAGAAATTATCCGGCTGGTTCTCCCTCCAGTTCTCATATTGCTGGAGGAGGAACGGACATATTTCAGGGCTAAATCCAATCATGAGGCTTTACTAGGTGTTTCATGTACCATCTTGCATATCCGTTGCATTACAAATGGGCTTTCAGATAGTCCTAATGAGTCTAATGTGATGCATTATGTAAACTTGTTTGGTGCTTAAATGGTTTGAAAAGTTGTGCTTCTATTTGCATAATCTATCTGATTGTGCAGGCTGCTTTATCATACTGTGATTATTTTAAGTGGTTTATCGTACTTTATGTTCTGATACTTGCTCTAAAATGTACAAGGACTAGCAATTTTACAGAATTTGGGATGAGAGTAAATGAAAAGATATACAACATATTAAAACAATAATAATAATACATTTAAACAATAATTGTACTTGTAATATTATTAACAAATGTAAATATGATGTATAATTATACAATTAAATAATATCATAATTTAGGTAAACATACATACATCATAGATACATCTTACTATCTTATTAAACAATTTAATTAAACATCAAAATGAATTTATTTTCATTTAAGTATTGAATATATTATTCTATTTGTTTAGTAGTCCAATACAAATATTCAAATGTAATATATATATATATATATAATAATTATTTTTTTTTTTATTATTTCAGCTAATTTAATGCATTTTAATGTTATATATTTTTTACAATAAGTGTGTCAATCTTACCAGGTCCATGTTGTCGGTCCACTGGAAATCGTCTTCAACCATCCTGTCGTTCAGACCAATCCATGTGTTTTCATGGCTCATTCCTGTTTTAAAAACAGGAACATTCCAAATTATTATTTGAGAAAAAAAACACCAATACTCAATGTATCACCAAGAGCCACTTGAATTAATTTAGTTATGTGTTTTTTTGATTCCCAAAGTGCCAATAAACATTGACTTGCTTTTTGTGGATCACCAAAGTTCACGTATTCAACTGAAAATCTTCTTTAATGTTACACTGAAGAAAATGTAATCTTAAACGCCCTGAGGGAGACTAAATTACCAGCAAATGCTCATTTTTGGTTGATCTCTCCCCCTAAAACCACGTTTAAACATGGTGTCAGTGTCATAAAAGCAGTGGTAATGCTTCTCCTTTAAGCTCTAGTCTGCTTTATGTCTCCTCCAGGGCCACAGTGATGGCATTATCACAATCACAACTCAAGCTCAAGCCAGAAACCATCAGATCGCTCCTTTAGGAAGCATTTGTGAGGATTTTTTTTGGGGGGGGGCTGGGTGTAATGGAATTTCAATCATGGTGTTACTGATTAACATCATTACAGGGCCCATTAATCTTGCTAATGGCTGTGGCCCCTTTATTGCAGGGGTGGAGATGTCCATTTTCGAGGCGATTAAACACCGGTTTTGGTGAGCACAGTGTGTGGTGTGAGGACACACACCGAGCGTCATTGTACTGGATTTAGGGCAGGGAGATGTAATGTAATCTGTGCTGTGCGGGAGGTCAGCCATTCTGACACTTATCTTAGTGATGTGGCTTGGAATTAATGAATCTCGGCTATGCAAATAGATTTGGCCAAAGCTAATTGGGTAAAACGAAAATTAGCCACAGTTACTGGTCATTTGCTGTTTTATATTCCATAAAGGACAGAGTTCAGGAAAATATGGAAATTGCAAATTGGGAATTTTAAATAAGTCAGAAGTGGAACTGCATTGACTGGAAGTGTAGTTTTAGCCATCTGTGTTTTCTATCAAATTAGGAATTTCAAATTGCATTGGGAAGCAGAAATTGTATGGAATAAAATAAAATAAAACATTTAGCAAATGAAACAAAACAAAATATTTAGCAAATAAAATAAATAAAGGGTTTAACTAAAACCACATAAAACAGCAACACTTTATAACACTTCTTTCACTTTTTAAGCATAATTTCATTTATAGGAGTACACCAACATATATGAGCTGCAACACTTGTGCATTTGGTTGAGAAGATACAGACCATTAATGAAATCCTGCTCTTGAGGAGAATGGATGCTAGCCAGGTGACCGTTGTGCTCTCTGCAGTCCTTTTCTGCGTCTTCCCACGTGTGTCTGCGGGTGAAGTACCTGTAGCAGTGGCCATGAAACTTCCTCCAGTTGTGCTCGCAGCCCTCAGTGTCTACCGTGAAAGAGAGAGAGAGAGAGAGAGAGAGAGAGAGAGAGAGAAATACAGAGAAAGAGTCATTGTGAAAAACATACTAGTTAGCATTTAGCATATATTTTCCACTACATTCACATAAAGATCTGAGTGAAATCGTGAACTGAAGGAAAGATCAGCATGGATTTATTAGCATTGTCAGAGTGTTTAAAACAGACCATTTTTATGATTATTTCACATACATGCTAGCCAACTTTAGCATTCAACTCTTGACATATCTGTATGTTTTATAAGCCCCTCTGCTGTGTTTATTCTACCTGTCAACATTTATGTTTCATTAAAACTGAAAGAAATATTATAGGGACCAAAAAGGTAAACAGAATAAAAGATGAACATGAAGTTCTTAGTATTTGTTATTTAAGACAAATATTTAAAATCTCGGGGCAACGCGGTGGCGCAGTGGTTAACGCTGTTGCCTCATAGCAAGAAGGTCGCTGGTTCAAGCCTCGGCTGGGTCAGTTGGCATTTCTGTGTGGAGTTTGCATGTTCTCCCCATGTTTGAGTCCAACAGTCCAAACACATGCGGTAGAGGTGAATTGGGTAAGCTAAATTGTCCGTAGTGTATGTGTGTGAATGAGTGTGTATGGATGTTTCCCAGTGATGGGTTGCAGCTCGAAGGGCATCTGCTGCGTAAAACATATGCTGGATAAGTTAGCGGTTCATTCCGCTGTGGCGACCCCAGATTAATAAAGGGACTAAGCCGAAAAGAAAATTACTGAATTTAAAATCTCAGAAATAGCTACATGCTAGCCAGTGTTTTAAACAATATATGTATTAGTTTGTATTACTACAGGTTACACCGTATATAACAATCATGTACTTAATTTTAGCATCTTAACATAAGTTTAGCATTGTTTTTCATTACAACTGACATAATTAGCATAACAGTGAGTGAAGTTGAACATGAAAGATTAACATGAATTTCTTAGTATTTGGTTTGTCAGGAAGTTTAAAATAGGCCATTCAGAGATAACCTTGCACATAGCTACATGCTAGCTAGCTTAAGCACTCAACTTTTAGCTCTTCAGACACATCTTGTGGTTTTATGCACTCTTTGCATTAATCTAGCCAATGGCAAAACATTGAGCTGAATGAGTTACATGTTAGCCTTAACTACTGTAGCTCTTGTTACACATCCATGCACTCCATTCACCACATGTTGCTGTGTTTATCTTATATGAGGGCTGTTACTAGTCAATACAACTGACATAATTAGCATAAGAGTGAGTAAACAGTTGAACTGAATGAAAGATGAATGCAAATTTATTAATATTTGGTTTCTAAGGAAGTCTAAAACAGGCCATTGAGAGATAATTTCACACATAGCTACATGGCAGCCAACTTTAGCACTTGACTTCAGCCCTTCTGACACTTTCAAGCATTTTATTCCCTCTGCTTTGTTGTGTCACTGTAATCCACAACTGTGAGGATAAGCAGTTTAGCATTAGCAAAAACACGTCTTAATCTATTCAATGGCAACAATCTAGAGAAGTGTCTTCCGCCGCGAAGTTCAACGGCTAATTAAGCCCCGTCACATTCCTGTCATAACTGCCTCTTTCTAACCCTCTGGGACACTACCACATCTGGGCACATGACAAACAGATAATCTGCATTTTCTGAGCATGCGTGTGGCCTCGTACAGTGGTAAACGTGGGTGAAGGTTTTAGCTGTCCCAGACTCCCCCAATTCATGAAGCTCCGAGCACATTGCAGCCTTTTTTACTTTCAGCAAATTCAAAGCGACATTGGTAAATTGGCTGCTGCAAATTGGCCCATGTGGGGCTCTGTTTAGCATGCAGATGGGTGCGAGAGCTAGCTGAATGCGGGGCAGAGGAACAGAATGTACCGCAAGAAAGTGTTTAAGGCGCCACGACCACTGCAGTCGCCATGAATCTGCGTGTCGGAAATGTTAATGCCTACTGTCAGTCACATCAACTTCCTCATTGTTTTCATCAGAATGAATATGTAATCAGAACTTGCTTTTCTCTGCTACAAATGCTGGCCTAGATGGTGCTGGTGAACCATATTTTTAAAAGAGTGGTTACATTTGTTTAGGAGCCTTGTAAGATCACCAATAGAGGATTTTGCAGCAATGCCATAGAAGAAATATTTTGGGTTCCACAAACAGCTCGTTTAAAATAGCTAATTTTCTTAGTGTGAAGAACATTTTTACTATAAACTCTTTACTCTTTACTATAAAGAATCTTTTGTGCAATGAAAATCTTCCATTGTTTGTAAAGGTTCTTCATGGACTCATTAATGCCAATAAAAAACCTATATGTTGTCCCAATGTAATTTTAGGGTTTTCATAATGTGGTTGTCCATCTATTAGCCCAATGACGAAACTAACAGCGTGGGTGAAGGTTAAATGCATGTAAGCCTTTTCTAGCACATCTGAAAAAAAGCTATTTTATTTGTTAGAATTTATTTTAATTTTATTTTAATTTAGCTCTGAATTTAATCCAATTTCAAGTGATCATTAAATTTCAAATGTGTTGCTGATTAGGAACTGAGCACATTCAAAAATAAGGAATACATTTAACTAGTTGACTATATTTTAAACATCTCGTCTTTTCATTTAATTGGTCATCATTTACCCAATGTCGCTTAGAGTTGTATGCTGTCCATTTACATAAGCTCACGGACACAGCCTCGCCAGTTCTGGTTCTTAGACAAAAGATATAACTGTAAACTAATTTCTTTAAGTAATGTTAGGCCATCCCATGCTTGCTCATGCATAAAGAATAATTGATTTAGCCGCTATACTATATCATGCTAATATGAAAACATGAGCAACAAAATGTATATTTTGACATCACATTTTAGCATTTTTACCAAAACACTGGTTACTACAGTATGTGGAACAGTGAATGCTAATAGCATAAAATATATATTTTTTGTTTAACAAAACCCCAATGTATCATTATGAGCCACAGGTATTAATTTTTTCGTTGCCTGTATATGGTTTTTTAAATTTTGTTATATTGGATAAATCACAGAGAACCATGGTTTCAAAGAAAAATCTTCAAATATTCTACTGAAGGAAAAAAGTCACCTGCTGTGCATCTTGAAGGACATAAGGGTAAATTTTCATTTTTGAGTGAACTCTTATTCAAATACATGGCATTTGTTGTTTTGTAATGTGTTTGCACTCTCTCTAGATCACTAAGGCAAATAGTTCACAGCTAAATTTTGAGGGCTGCTGCATTTAACCTGTGTGAGAGGGATCTTGCCTGAAGCAAAACTAAAAGAAAATACTGCCCGGAACAAAAGCATCACGACTTTCTCTTATACGCTTTGGCATTCAAGTTGCTTTCTGTTCTCTAGGGAGAAAACAGACTGGCTGCTCTTTCATTGCTGCTGAGACTGGAACAGAGACAACACACGTCAAGTTTCTCACAGGAGGATGAGCAGCATTAGCTTATCTATAAGGCAACAGCTAATCTTTAATGCAACAATATTTCTCAACTGGTGGGTCACGACCCAAAGAAATGTGTTTCAGGTGATGGTTGAGAAAAGCAGAAATGCTATGTTAAATGTAAGTAATACAACATAAACAACTAATAAAAATATACAAATTTCGGGATAATTCACCCCCATGATTTACCATTTACACCCTCAAGTTGTTCCAAGTTTCTTCTGCAGAACACAGAAAAAAGTTCTTTTGAAGAATGTTGATACTCCAAAATGTATGGTCCCCCATTGACATCCATTATATGGAAAGGAAACACAATGGAAGTCAATGGTTTGGATTATTTTGTTCTTTACAATGTCTTTTTTAAATAATATTTATCAGAAGAGGGTTAGTAAATGATGATGGAATTTTTATATATTTTTCATTTTAGCTTTAAATCTGTGCATATTGACACTTGGGAGATGAGGGTGGGAGTCCCTTTCATCCTGTTTATCAATGTCCTGTCAACTGAAAATGAAAAAAAGAAGAAGAAGAAGTACACTCTGTTGAATGTTGCAGTTTGATCAGTCCAAAGGCTGGAACCACACTGCGCATATGCTTCCGGATGAATTCAGGACTGTTGACAGTGTATTGTAATACAGTGGGAATGCGTCCAAATTGGTGCGCTCCAGCAGAGCCTGCTCTCTTATCTCCAGTCGCAGGAAGAATAGAGATGCTGGAGGCATTACAAGTCACCGTTGGCATACCTTGGCACCGGGCCCGGATTGGGAATGGGCGGTTGTCACCAGTCCTCCACCTGAAAGTCTTCGCCCCAAAGCCTAGTGGGAGTTGCAATCCTTTGAAGAAAGCAGCCCGATGGTGTTCAAAGCAGACTATATTGCTCACCGCAGGCTTTGCTTTCATTATCCTGAGCTCATTAAACCCGTCCTACTGCAAATATTTGCAAAAGAGACCTGTGGAAGAGCGGACGATTGGAGTCCTTGTTCATTTCTGTCCTCTTCAGAATGTTCAACCTCTACACATAACATAGTACTCACAAGATATAATAAAGACCCTCCAGTAAGTGTCTAAAGCTAGTCATACACCGGATGTGGTGCATCTATGACAAATCGAGGTATCATACCAGACGTGAAGTTTCTCTATGTGATAATATTATTTAGTACACGACTTCAGATGTAGTAGACTTCAGAGTCGTAGCTGAGCGATGCAGGGAATTTATCCTGATAGAATATTTAACAAAAATATATTACCTTTCAAAACGGAGAATATGACTCCCAAAAAGCTGAAAGGTTGTACAAATTACAAAGCAAACAGCTGTAAGATATAAGAATATAATAAGAATAAACAAACACAAGCAAAACAATCAAACAAACAAAAACAAAACAGAAGCACTATGGTGCATTCACACCACACATAAAGCATCAAGCGCGAGTGATTTACATGTTAAGTCAATGCAAAGACGCGAATAGACATCCTGTGGCACGAATGACGCGATTCACACGAATGAAGCGGCATGAGTTGAGTCTTGCTTATTTTAGCTTTCTCTTGTAGGGGCGTTATTATGGTGTAGTGCCTGTTGCTGGTGTCCCGATGGGAAATCCTCTTGCCGACACCAGACAACAGCTCATCAAACTGGGCTCGGCTCAGTCGGAAGCACCACTGACAGCTTCCATCATCCAGGTATAGTTTCTGGTGAAGTTGATGAACTCACAGGGCTGGGTGCACCTTTGAAAGGATCTAGTGGCCGAATGAATATATGCTGTTTTTCAGCCTTCCTAAAGCACATAAACATAGCTACTCTCTCAATAAAATCCATGTTAGCCATTTAGCAACGAAGCTAGAGTCACCAGGCAGACAGAATCCCTGCCCATAACGTGAATCCGCATCTATTGTGAAGTGAATTTGACACGCAAATGAATCGAATTGAACAAACTCAAAATGTTCACGCATATATTTGCGCGCGAATAGCACGATTTATTCATGCATGCCGCGTCTGGTGTGAACACAGCATTAGGAGAACAAACAGCAAATTAAAGCAAAAAAAAGCAAGGCAAAAGCTAAACAAAAAAACAAGCAAAACAAACTCAAGACAGAGCGCAGGTAAATAAAGCAAAAACAAACAAAGCTCAAAAAAAAACCTAACCAAGCAAAAAAAAACTAAACTAAACAAAAAGCAAAGTACAGCAAAACCAAAATATATAGCATAACATAACAAAACAAAGAAAAACAAAACCCAACCAAAATGCAAAACAAAACACACTTTATAGCCTTTATTAAGTACAGCACAACTTTGTGTCCCAGAGAGCAGTTTAAAATGGCTTCTATCCTTTCATTTTTTAAGGTGATAAAAAAAACTTTACAATAAGGTTGTACTAATGAATGTTAGTTAATGTATTTACTAATGTATTAACTAATGTATTTACTGTTTGTTAAACTATCATTAATAAATGCTGGACAAGAATTGTTCATTATCAGTTCATTTTAGAAAATACATTAGCTAACATTAACTAAGGAAACCCTACAGTGACCAAATATAAACATATATATTTTAATAAAAATAAATAAATTAATACAATGCAGAGCCCATTCTTCAAGAAGCTCACTGACTGGCTTGGACATTTATTATCAGGAGCTCCTTTCAAGCATGACACGCTGACGGTCGGTGCGTTTTCGTGATTAATCCATGGCAAGTGAATGAGCAGCAGTTAAAAATAAAAAGGGCAAGAGCTTCTTACTGAGTGATTGGGTCATTTATCCCCATCAGGATGTTATATTTAAGTGCTATGGTTTCGAGACCCCTGATGATGATTCATTTGAGTGCTTGATTTTCCGATGACGGCATTTTGTGCAACATGTTTTTTCTCTTTGTGAGAATGGAGGCTTTAAACAACCATAAGCAAAAAAGTGAAGATTACCGTTTCGGCCACATAATTCTGACTTGAATGATGTAGCCAAGATCATCCAAGAGCATGGAGTAATAAGTGCACTTTCAGAGTGATGGAGCGAGTACATAAGGCGAATGCTGAAACAAGGGTCGACAAACATGTCCATTGGTGCACAGACACAATCCGTATCCGAAAAGAAACACTGTCAGGGAGATACGCGCTTATAGCCTAGACTGTATGGGCTGTTGGTGCACTTGATTTAAAGGGGATGGCGCTTGTTAAAAAAGAAGTCGGGTTTCATGCACTCATGCTCACAGCCGCAAGGTGCATCAGCTTGGTTTATCGAGAGCAATTACGGGCCGTCCGTGAGGAGCCCATTACGACACTTGGCTTTATGGCTCTGCAACTGCTGTAGGATCCATCCAGGATCCGTTTAGGACTTCGTAAATGCAGAAAAATCCGAAAATTCTAAACACCTTTAAGATGCAAACAAAATTATATTTAGTATACTTTGAAAAACCAAATCTCGAAATAAATCATGTATTATATAGCTTTTTTTTTCTTCAACAGACTGAATAAATGTAACGTTTCACTATATTTCATTAAAATCTATCTATCTATCTATCTATCTATCTATCTATCTATCTATCTATCTATCTATCTATCTATCTATCTATCTATCTATCTATCTATCTATCTATCTCTCTGTCTGTCTGTCTGTCTGTCTGTCTGTCTGTCTGTTCAATCAATCAATCAATCAATCAATCAATCAATCAATCAATCAATCAATCAATCAATCAATCAATCAATCAATCAATCAATCAATCAATCTGTCTGCCTGTCATTTAAAAAAAACGTTTTTTCTAACTTATTTGAACCTTTTTCTAAACATTTAAAGCTTTTATAATTTACAGTGTGAATATTTCTGAATGTCAATTCAAGGCTGAATAGCACACAGCTAAAAAGCCTTGAATAATTTATATGGCCTTGTAAGAACTTTATAGACCCACAGGAACCCTAAAAATCCAGCATTACTGCAATCCAGCACCAAACCACCAGTATTTACCAACAACCAGCCTGTAAATTAAAGCTGGTATTTGCCACAGGGAGATGTTCACAGTTCAAAATGTACTTGCCAAACCAAGTTTGGAGAATTCTGAGTACTTTTAGTGCCAAACTATAACAATATTTGTAGGAACAAAACTAGGAAGATTGCCAAATGCAGTCAAGTCAGCATGTAATGTCTTCCTCTTTTTTCCAGCTGCCTCACTAATACTAACATTCCGCAACATTCATTCATATTCTCCCAGCAGAAGGAGCAATTTTCACTGGCTCACAGCCCTGATTGGTAACCTAAAACAACAACAAAAAAGACTCACACTGTGGCTCTCTGATGCATGAAGACTGAAGCTTGATGAATACTCGATTCTTCCCCTTGAGTGGGCATGCCACACATTATTAGGTAGAGTATAGATGTGAACCTTTGTCGTAAATTCTCCAGAACAACTCAATAAAGATTATTATTTAATCAATACAATACTAGGCTTACTAGAAATACAGTAATGATAAAATTATAGGGGTGTGAACCTACACTGGTCTCATGGTTCAGTTTGATTACAGTTATGTTATCGATTTAGTTAAATTCGATATCATGATGCATTGAGTTACATGCTTCATTGTGTTTCGCTGCTCATTGAGTGGGAGAGATATTTTATACAGTGGGCCTTAGCAGTGACGTAGGGGATCTTGGGTTCTACTGTACACTTCACTTAAAGACTGTCCCAGCAAACTTACAAGCAGCAAGATGTGCCCAGATGTAGGTTTTTAAAATGCTTGGAGCATTTTTTAATCCTCCGTCGCCATAGCATGCTATAAATTATGTACTTTATCCTGTTTATTATACCGCTACTTTGCCACAAAATATAAAAATGTTCTGAGCCGTAGTAGTTTATCAATTATTTAATTAAATGCAAAGCTGACAAGAACGAAAACAGCTGACAAACAGTGGCGTGACAGACAAGCACAAAAATTTTAATGTGGATGTATGTTTATGGATCTCGCCATAATATGTTACACCAGAAAACCATCGGTCATAACTAGTTATGTAAGGGATAAAGTACATTCAGATGGTTGTTATCTCAGAATAAATCCCAACAGGTTTATTGGCAGCTCTGCAATTCGGAGCACTGTTGTATAAGACTGAAGGGCTTTACTCTGCAAAAACAACTGCCTGGATGTACTTTATCCTTTATACTTTCCACAAAACATAAAACATGTTCTGAGCCATAATTTTTTTTATTTACTCTTTAATTAAACAGCAGAATGGAACATACACTAACCTACATACTATTCAGTGACAGTGTAGATTAGCACATAACTATGAATATGGATGTTAACGTGATGGTCACTGATGGTCAAGATGATCTGAAGTAGCCGGACGAGCCTGTGCTATTGGATTCAATGGTTGTTATATGTGAATAAAATACCTTGCTGGACTTTTCAATCAGAATCAAGTATTCCAGAGAGCAGTGTGAAAAGGTCTGTTACTAAAAGATACAGAACCATCCTTGTTTGCATCACAATGCATTGTAGAAAGGATTACATTTGACACCCCTAAATAATGATAATGTTCATACAAAGAAAATAACAATCGACAAGTTGCAAAATAGAAGAACGAATCAGTGCAATGTCATTAAGAAGAAAATCAGACCAAAACGAAAATCATTTTCGTTGATTTGTTGAGAAAACACAAGCAATTTGTACCTCTACTCAACCACTTGTGTTTAGCAATCTTCACCAGGCACTCCCGTTGATGTGATGTTATAATTAAGAAATCTTCATTAGTGCAAACACTATCTAAAGACCCAGAAGGCCTTGATTAATTTGGCTGGGCTCAATATTAGTTGACGCAGGACCTCAGTGGTAAAACACGCTGTCTGTCGTGATTATTTTCCAGAAGTGCTCCTTCTGGCCCAGACTAGATGGCACGAAACATTCTCAACAGTCCTTTCAGCTGTCAATCAATCTGCGGCTCATGACAAAACTTTCTTGAAGGTAAAAGAAAATGCTGTCAGATTGGATTGGTGCATTGGTTAACCTTGTCACAAGCATGCAAAATACAATAACTAGTCATTTCTGTGGTTTACAAACGTGGGGAAAGAAATTAATTAGGATTTGGGGAACATGGAATGCCACAAACATGTTATAATACAAGTAAAAGGATCACCATAGATACATCTGTAATCAGTGAGACTTTTAGATTAATTTTAAAGAGATATTTCACCCCAAAATGAAAATACAATCATCATTTACTTACCCTTGACTTAATCCAAACTAGTATGATTTTTTTTTCTCGTGCTGTTGAACTCAATAGAAGGTATTCTGATGAATGTTTGAAAACCGTAACCATTGACATCCAGAGTTAGAAAAATGTATACTATGGAAGTCAATGGCTACCAACATCTAAAAAAACAAAACAAAACAAAAACCTCAAACTGGGTTGGAACAAGTCAAGGGTGAGTAAATGATGATTGGGGTGAACTGTCTCATTAAGTGAAAACTCTTTGAGAGGTATTCATCTTCATTGGCTATTGTGTACAGTCTCATTCTGTTTTCTTGCAAAATGTGTGTTTTTCTTCTCCTGCTATGAGTCAGCACC
This sequence comes from Danio choprae, assembly GCA_903798125.1. Lineage (NCBI taxonomy): Eukaryota > Metazoa > Chordata > Actinopteri > Cypriniformes > Danionidae > Danio > Danio choprae. The sequence goes on from CAIGQW010031024.1 coordinate 4,477,062, forward strand.
ACCAGACACCAAAATAACCTGTCAAATATTTATTGTAAATATTGACAAATCCTGTATTTAGCCGTGAAAGAATGGATTGAGGTTACATGATGACTTCAAACTGATTTTGAGATGCATCTGCTGAGCTCTCCGCAGTCAAAGAGAAATCCAAGCGTGAAAAACTATATCTTGTATATCAAAAAAGTATTAAATAATCTAAAACTCCAAACACAGATGTGTAAATATTTATTTAAATTGAATGAAATGGAAAAATATAACAAAACAGGAAAACCAGCAGAGATGGAATAGCATGAAAATTGACTTTAGTATTTACAACTGGTTTGATAATAATATTTGTTTAAAAAAGAGATTTGTGTGAAATTAAATAATAATAATAATAATAATAATAATAATAATAATAATAATAATAATAATAATAATAATAATAATAATAATAATAATAATAAATTGTAGTAAAATGAAATATTTACTTATTTGTATTTAATGTATTTTATATATATTCTTTTTCCTTAATTTTTTGATTCTGTAAAGAACTGTTTGGAAAAATACATAAGGTATAGAATCTTTATATTGTTAAAAAGGTATATAATCTTTTCCCACACAAATTATCTTAATAACGTAGATGTTAATAATAGACTAACAGAAATAGCCTTTAACTCAATGCTCCTTCATAATAAATAGACACCACCAAAAACAAAACTCTGGCCCTAGAACTCCATTGTGAACTCTTAAATAATTAACAGTAAGACTGTGTGAAAAGCACAATGCTGGCTTGGGATGTTTATGTCATCACACTATACTGAGGACAAACTCCGACTCCGACAGTGAAATAATTTTGTGATGGGCCTAAGTTAATAAGCATCAGGCATGACTCCAGCTCATAAATCTTCCCCACACATTTGACTTAACTAATACTTCACAGTCAGGCAGATAGAGAGGGAATTGCTTGCACTCACTAAATTATGACCGGGAAATAAGAAATATCTGCAGAAATTGTGCGTATGTGCGTGTGTGTGTGCACTGAATGCATTGGTTTAAAATGTGACTCGGCGAACCACCAGCTGCTTTAATGTCCTTTTATCCTCACTCAGGATTGTGCACCTTTATCCAAAGGCACTTTCTGTTCTCTCTGAACAAATATTTGCGTTACGGATTGGGATATAAAAAAGAGAAGATATAGAACAGAACAAGAGCACGATATTAACATACGCAAGTAGCATGAAATACGTTTTGAAGTGCGCTCTGCAGCACTGGGATTAATTAAGCATGTCACACGCTAATCAGCTTTTTATTCAAGTCGCAAATGATTTGCTTCACGCAAAGAATAAAGGACGTTTGGAGCATGCCATGTATGTTTATGCATTTTTTTTTCTGTTTTGTGAGTTTAACCACTTATGTTTGAATTATGGGTACTGTTTTTATGGATTCAAAAAACAGTTAATCAAAAATCAATATATAGGATACAACAACAACAACTAATGAAAATAGTAAATCCATATCATTGAAGGTATGTTTAAATAACAACTATATAGTAAGAACAGAAGTTTTTGATTTGCTTGTGAAAAAAAAAAAGAAGATTTTATAGTTTACACAGAGATGATAACAGCATTGTTTTCAAAAGTTTTGTTTGCAACAGCCAAAATGCAATAAAGATTCTTTTTATTTGTTGGCGTTTTTGTTGACGATGTTGTGTATTCAGTGGCTCAGTTGCCTCACAGCAAGAAGGTCACTGGTTCAAGCATCAGCTGGGCCAGTTGGCGTTTTGGTGTGGAGTTTGCATATTCTCCCTGTGATCGCATGGGTTTCCTCCGGGTGCTCCAGTTTCCCCCACAGTCCAAAGACAAGTGGTATAGGTGAATTGGGTAAACTAAATTGTCCGTAGTGTATGTGTGTGAATTAGTGTGTATGGATGTTTCCCAGTGATGGGTTGCAGCTGGAAGGGCATCCGCTGCGTAAAACATGCTGGATAAGTTGGTGGTTCATTCTGCTGTGGTGACCCCAGATTAATAAAGGGACTAAGCCGAAAAGAAAATGAATGAATGAATCAATGAGAGTGTGTGTGAATGCGAGAGTGTATGGGTGTTTCCCAGTACTGGGTTGCAGCTGGAAGGGCATCCGCTGCATAAAGCATATGCTGGAATAGTTGGCAGTTCAATCCGCTGTGGCGACCCCATATAAATAAGGGACTACACTGAAGTCAAATGAATAAATGAATATACTGTACATGTTTTTTCATGTTCATTAGGCATTCGTATTGTTCAAAACATTGTGAGAAATTGTTCCACATATCAGCTGCCCGCATTATCCACCACATTTCCAATTCATTTTCATTTGGAATTTCAAAAACGAAATCTTCTAAAATATAAAGCAAATTTGCGATATCATGAAGCTCAAGCAGTGGCATTTAAAATGTATATATCCAAGGTTAACAAGCATGTATGGCATCTCGACTACAACATAATTTTCAGGCTAAGAAACCCAATCGAGCAGAAATGGCCAAGTACACACACTCCTCTGGGAGATTCAGAGAATAACCAGCAGGGAAGTTTTTGACGCAACTTACAGCTGCTAAAAGCTACATGGAAATATCGCGGCATTATAGACAATGGTAGCCACAAACACATTAGGGATCTCTATGAAAGGGTATTAGCGTGTTCAAACGCTTTTACCTCAGTTTGAGCATAATAGTTGCAATTAGTATAATGTTTTAATTGGCCCAGTGGGTTTGTTGATACACACGTTAGGCGGTGTATCGAACAGCTGCCCTCTGAACCTGTCCAGTTTGGTCGGGTTGTAGTTGTATTGACATCGGTAGTGGTCGCCATGGAAACTGGAGGTTTCTGGTAGAGGCAGGTGAGCTTCAAAGGACTGATGTGGTTGTGATGAGAACAGACAGTCTTTGAATCACATTACACCAGAGACTGGGCGAGCAAACAAATTAACCTGACACGGGCTTCAGCGCCTCTTTGATCATTCTTATTGAAGGGGTGTGTGCGCTTGTACATTAACCACTGTTCTCGCACAAAAACATCCATATTGTTCCTCTCGAGGTGTAATTTAAAACTGCCATTCCAGGTGAGGAATAAACCAAATGTCGAACAGGAGACAAGACAAGGTGCTTATGCAACCTTCATGTTCTTTTGAGTATTTTTTTTTTATGGAAAAAATATAATGATAAAATACTGTAAATAAATATCTTTAATGATAATCATTCTGTAGTAATTATACAAAAAACTTATACAAATTAGGTATTTAACAAAAAAATTCTCACAGTTGCTTGTATTCCCCACCACTTTTTTCCATTCTTTTCAATAGAAATATAAATTAAATGTACATTATAGAATTCTTGAAAAAACTGTGGTAAAAGGAGAATGTAAAAATGGTTCAGGCAGATAGAAACGCAACCGTGATTCAGACAACCACTTGTTACAACGGAGGCCTGCAGAAGAGCATTACTGATTGAACGACCTTGAAGCAGATAAGCTACAGCAGCAGAAAAGCACACTTGATGCTGGCTGATTAAAATTGGACAACAGAAGACTGAAAAAATGATGATGAGCCTTTATTTCTGCTTCCTATTTTTTGTCAGAAATTGGCAAAAACAACTTGAAAGTATGGATCCATCCTGCCCTGTATCAACAGTCCCAGCTGCTGGTGGTGTAATAACGTCAGACATTTTTTTGACATACTTCAGTCAATTAGTGCCAACTAAGCAATACTTACATCCCACAACCTACAGTACCTCAGTATTGTTGCCGACCATGTCTATTTTTTATGACTAGTTCAAATGAACCTTACCTTAGAAACCCAGCTATTATGCTCTATAATCCCTTACCACATTAGATCAACTAGAATCAAGCCTTTAATGACTCTGATTAAATCAATGTTTTATGATTCGTGGATCGAATCTTAGATTTTTGGAAGGCATCGCAATTCTCTCTGGAACTGAATCTCAGTTTAGTTTTTAACAGCAGATGGCGCTCTCGGCTAGTGTTTAACAGTAGATGGCGCTCTCGGCTAGTGTTTAACAGTAGATGGCGCTCTCGGCTAGTGTTTAACAGTAGATGGCCTTCTCAACTAGTTTTTAACAGTAGATGGTGCTCTTGGCTAGTTTTATCAGCAGATGGCGCTAGATTGCGATAGATTTTTAGAATCCATCGTGAATCTCTCTGGAATCGAATCTAAGCTTAGTTTTTAACAGTAGATGGTGCTCTCGGCTAGTTTTTAACCATACACTCTTCAAGCCAGGACACAGCAAGCTGATGCCAAACAACTAGCATCAACGAAACCCAACTGTGTTGTCGCCTCATGTCAGCCGGAGAACACACCAAATAGATGGAAACGGACTGAGAGTGTTCGTTCGGTGACTGCGTTAGACGATGTGTCTTTCTGCACCTGCGGTTGGCCGTGGCCGTTTTCTCATTCCATAAAAGAAAACCAGAACGTCCGATGCACACATGCAAATCATAAACAAAGGGGCATTTATAGTACCATTTTCACAGTACTTGTCACTCACCTTGGAGGGATTCACTCGTGCAAATGCATTCAGAAAATTTCCAAATAGAAGCAGAATCATTTCTCGATTCACAATGGTTAATGTCAAGGTCAGTTTATTTATAGAGCTGACTAAAGTACTTTACAGCAGCAACATGTTAAAATAAACAACAAAGAAAATACAATGCAAAATTTTAAACAAGCAACACTGCAATATTAAAAGGCTAAAGAAGGATTTCTAAACAGACAGAGTTGGGGCTGTACTAATCTCTAACGACAAGCTATTCCACAGTCATAGGCTTGCCACTGCGAAAGCCCACTCCCTTCTATGATTGAGCTAACAGTGGGGGACAACCAGTAAAACTTCCAGATTTCCCGATCTTAGAACTGGAAGTGTAACGTTGAAGTTCTGATAAATAGACAGGAGCTTGGTTGTAGAGGGATTTAAAAACAAAAAGTAAATTTTTAAAACCAGGCAGCACAGTGCCTCAGTGGGCACTGTTCGAGTCCCAGCTGGGTCAGTTGGCATTTCTGTATGGAGTTTGCATGTTTTCCCCATGTTCACATGGGTTTCCTCCGGGTGTGCTGGTTTCCTCCACAGTCCAAAGACATGCGGTATAAGGCAAAAAATTGGCCCTAGTGTATGAGTGTGTGTGTGAATGAGAGAGTGTATGGGTTTCCCAGTATTGGGTTGCAGCTGGAAGGACATCCGTTGCATAAAATAAATGCCGGAATAGTTAGTGGTTCATTCCTCTGTGGTGACCCCTGATAAATAGGAGACTAAGATGAAGGAAAGGAATGAAAAGTTTTTAAATCGATCTACTGGGGTAATGTGTTCACACTTATGTCACTTTAAGAGGAGTCTAGCTGCTGCGTTCTGAACAAGCTAAAGCCAAGTGATTTGAGACTTAGATATTCCACAATATAGAGAGTTGCAGTAATCTAATCATGATGTGACAAACGCATGAACAGCCATTTCAGGGGTTTTGGGAGTAAATAATTGTTTAACTTTGGATAATAGATGGTTGAATGCATCGATTTATTGTCCCAGCCCTAACACAGATGCATAGTAAAAGAATAGTTCAGCCAAAAATTAAGTGTCTTTCATGAGCAGAAGCGAATCCATGATTTTGTTCCAGTCTACCGCTCCCACTCCTCTGGCTCACTTTACCAGACATAAAGTGTGTATATGATGGGAGGGCTTCCCCTCACTCACTGTATTTGGAGGGGAGGATTTGGGCGAAGGTGCGTTTCGCTCCAGTAGAGCGTTCGCTAGGTCCAACCACATCCCTCGCACTGCTTCCTGCATCTTCTCACTTCTGTCTCTCTCTGTCTCACTTTCTCTCTCTTTGACTAGGACAGGATTGACCGCCCATGCTTCATTGCTTTGCAGCTGAAAGCTCGCTTGTAAGGCCACGGGACGGTACAGCAAGCACATTGAGGCTGCAGAAAGCCTACATGCTGTGGAGGTGTGACTCTGTTGTAGATTACACCAGGATTAAATGTGCTGCCTCTCAGTACTGCTGTAGTGTGTTTAGTTGGACAGGCTGTCTGCAGCTTCTACTGTCTGGAAGTTTTTATTCGAATCATACATAAAAGACACCATATAAATATACAGTTTATTTTAGGGCTGCACAATATATCGATATCGTAATGTGTGTATCTGCAATAGTCACATCTCAGGATTAGATTATTTATTAAAGATTAAAGATATTTTTATTATTTTAAAATTATTTATACAATGATGACCATGTTATTTTATGCTTGATTGTTCAATGTCTGTACCTGAATGCTGTTAGACTCTCCAGAAAACCATAAAGCACTGTTTATTTCACTTTTATCTTTGCTCTGTTGTATTTATATATGCTTGTAATTGATTATGATTTATAATAATAATAATAATAATAATAATAATAATAATAATAATAATAAT
>CAIGQW010031024.1:4483498-4495614 GCA_903798125.1 Danio choprae
ATAATAATAATAATAATAATAATAATAATAGATTTTTATATATGGCGCCTTTAAAACTTAATTCTTAAAGCGCTTTACACAAAAAAGATGTAAAGATATAAAAACAGTTTAGAGTAACAGTGAAATTGAATGATTCAAAATAAAACATTCAAAATAGAAAAAACATTCAAATATCTAGAAACATAAAACAAACCAAGAGTGCACACCTCACGAATAGGCGAGTGTAAAGTAGTGTGTTTTCAAGGATGATTTAAACAATCTAAAAGATTCAGCGTGTCTAATGTCAAAGGTAAGAGAGCTCCAGAGCCTTGGAGCCAGGGAAGAGAAGGCCCTGTCACCCATAAAGCACAGACAAGTGGAGGGGACTGTTAAAAGACCAGAGACAGGGAACGGAGGTCACGTGAAAGGGAGTACCGTGTTAAAAGTTCAGACAGATAGTGTGGAGCCATATCATGCAGGGCCTTGTATGTGAGCATGAGGATGTTTTATGCATAAAAACAAAAAAATCATATCAATCTATCTAAATGAATGAAATCTTTTCAAATAGAACTGTGGCGAAATCCTATTCATATCGAAATATATATCGCGGAAAAACAAAATATTGGAATGTCAGATTTTTCCAATATTGTGCACCCCCTAGTTTATTAATTTGATGAAATATACTAAATATTTTTTGTATAGTGAGATCTGAACTATACAAGTAACTAACCAATTTCCTATGAAACTGCACTAAAAATTAATTTATGTGTGGTTTATTTATTCCCACATAACAAAATGTCATTATTGTTCCTAATGATACTATAAACATCCAAATGAAATTGGTATTGGCCGATAATCACATTTTATGACTCAATCTGTACTTGCTGATCTGGCCGATCACATGAACGGATCGAAAGTGTTCGTTTAAACAAGCAGAGGAAGATACATTTTAACTTCTTATGTATCAAATATGCACTCCAAACTTTTTCTTCGTTGAGGAAAGTTGAATTCTTCTTCCATCATTTGCAATGTTTTCAAATTGCATTGCCAGTCATTTTTCTTACCAAATTTTTTATCTGTTTTATCTATTATTTTGTGTAAAGCTGCTTCTGACCATGACATGTCCACACTAAATGTTTATAAGAGACGTGCTTAAGGGATTATATGCAACATCCTTCATTTATTCTCTTAGGAAAGAAGAGATCTCCACTTAAGTATCATACTTATAGGGAAATTGTGTTTTATGAAATGTTAAAGTTATATAAAGCTTAGGGCATTAGTACTCTGTATTGGCCGATCACCATGATGAGGAATTGGTACTCGGTATCAGCTCCAAAAATCCTGATCGGAGCATCCCTAGTCAGTATTGCAACTTACTGGGTGTACTTGACAGGGTGATACAAAAGACTATAGAGAATGAATAACATGGATGGATGGTACATCTATTATTCTAGATGGTAATCAGGAATTTTCCCACCTTCAAAATGTTCTAATTATTACTTCATTAGCACAAAGGTGTGCATGTGTTATTGCATTACCTTTCTCACAAGTGGCTCCTCCATAGCTGGGCAAACACAGACACACAAAAGAGTTGATCTCGTCAATGCAAGTTCCTCCATTCTGACATGGATTGGACTGACAATCATCAATATCTGTGAGAACAAACAAACCCAGAAAGAGTATTAATTTCAGAAACAAAACATTGGCTTGAGCGGGGTTTTTCATTAGAGCTGAGAAAGTACCACAGGTGCTTCAAAATGACACAGTAGAATGTTGTGATTTTGTTCTCATTATTTTTCTATTTTCAAACTAACATATGTCCTAACATTGCTATATTTCCAATTACTGAGGTAAAATGTCTTGCTGGCGTTTCAGCAATGAACTACTACAACGCCTAGACTGAAATCACTATTATAATGATCTGGACTGGTTTTACAAACACATTTGTGTAAAAAAAAAAGAAGAAAAAAGAAAATGAACGATAGTGAACCAGCTGGAAATATAAAATCTTTGTATATCTTTTGCAAGGGGGAATTAGTCAAGCAAATGCGATGAAAATGTTTTTGCTGTTCCTTCCTGGTGTTACTGAACTGAACATACATGCGTTATCTATATTGTCTCTGTCATTTTGATCAAATGAATTTACACATTTTATATAGCTTTTTTACTATAATCCCTTCTGTTGTACTTGGTCTACCCTTAGATTCCAAACCAGTGTTTCAGGCATGGGATGCACTAACAAAGACACTACAGATCACAGCATCTAGCGTCACTTAGTAGTACACCTCATGAGGCCAGGTGAGTGAAGTTTACTCCGATAATACCAGTAGTCACAGTATCAGTATAATCACTCTAGTTCTACTCAAACTAACAGCAATGGAAGCAGGTGTGAAAACAAGAAATGCTACAGACAGCAGCGTCTAGTGTCAGTTGCTAGTCTGCCTTTTGAGGCCAGGGGAATGAGGTTTACTCACTCAGGATGTAAAAAATACCACAGTAGCATTAGTCTACCTCTTGAGTGTGCCTCTTGAAGTCACTCCCATCTTGGTCACGGCACCAACGTAATCAGTACAGTTCTACTTTCACTGCTCCAAGATTCAGATCGGCTTCTTTGGCAGTTTTTTTTATTGAGGATTTACCTGCACAGTTCTGACTAGTTGGCCTTGATTACATTTACCACTCTAAACCTCACTCTCATCCGGGTCATGGCACCAATGTAACCAGTACAGTTTTACTTTCACCATTTTAAGTACGATTCAAACTGGCTTCTCTGCCAGTTTTTATCAAGGATTTACCTGCACAATTCGTACTAGATGGCTTTGATTACATTCACCACTCTAAACCTCACTCTCATCCGGGTCATGGCACCAATATAACCAGTACAGCTTTACTTTTACTTTCTCTGCCAGTTTTTATCAAGGATTTACCGGCACAATACTTACTAGATCGCCTTGATTACATTCTAAACTCTAAACCTCACTTTCATCCGGGTCATGGCACTAATGTAACCAGTGCAGTTTTACTTTCACCATTTTAGGTAAGATTCAAACTGGCTTCTCTGATGGTTTTTATCTAGGATGTACCTGCACGATTCTTACTAGATGGCCTTGATTACGTTTACCACTCTAAACCTCACTCTCATCCGGGTCACGGCACCAATGTAATTAGTACAGTTTTACTTTCACAATTTCAAGTTAGATTCTGATTGGCTCCTCTGGGAGTTTTTATTGGGGATTTACCTGCACAATTCTAACTATCTGGCCTTGATTACATTCACCACTCTAAATTACACTCTCATCTGGGTCACTGCACCAATATAACCAGTACAGTTTTACTTTCACCGTTTCTTGAAAGATTCAAACTGGCTTCTCTTCCAGTTTTTATCAAGGATTTACCGGCACAATTCTTACTAGATGTCCTTGATTACATTCCATACTCTAAACCTCACTCTCATCTGGGTCACGACACCAATTTAGTCCCCCTGTTTTTCTCACCCCACTCCTAGTGGGATTCAAACCCACTAAGGATTCAAAGGAGAGTGAGGTTTACCCGCACAGCTCCTACTAGCTGGCCTCCATTAGATTACCAAACAAAGCACATCTGCATGAACACCACTGGCATCCCTCCAGATATCCCAGCATGACAGCTGTGATGGTAAACTTGACATTTTGTAATGTCATTTGGCATTACAAAAGTTAATGCACCATAAAAGTTAACGGAGAAAAAGCAGTGTGCAAATTGCATAATGACCCAGACAGAAGCTTTTTATTAGATATCTCTGAGGCTCAGTCTGTTTCATTTTATGAAACCTAACTACCCCTACCCCTTTCTTGAAACAGAGTGTAAAGGGGAAGGGCTTCAAAATTTACCCCTAAGAAATGGGACAGCACTACAACACCTGCACACATCATCATAGGTCATCGCAATCTCTTGCTTCATATGCGATCGACGATGGTGACTGTTATAACTGTAGTTATTCCAGTTGTGTTATTTTTTGGTGTTTATCTTCAGGAAATCACTGAAGGCAACGATATCATGTTATCAAAACGATATAATGTGGCAATAAGATTGTAACTGTACTGTGTATTTACACAGTGGCCATATTCATCTATGTAAACACACGAAAACCACATTAACATTATACAAGACACTGTGAAAAGGTAATTCCCGGTCACCAGACTTTTCTGACAGGGTATTCAATTATGATTCATGTATTCATGTTGTGGGATTTTATGAAACTACTTTTTTGGTGCCAAATAAGCTGCATTACATCTTAAATGTTAAAAAACAATACTTTTATGTGATACATTTATGATATATACGTAAATCTATAAAAAGTGACATATAATGACAGTATTTATGTTGTAAATGCAATTTTTGACATGCAACTATTATCACCAGGTAAAAAAAAAATGAATGGATGGATGGATGGATTTTTGCCTGTATGCATGAATCTTTGAAATGTATTTAAGTTACTGAAGTTATTAAAAGTTTTCTTTGAACAGGACAATAAAATATACCATACCTTCAGCTCCAACTCTGAATAAATAAATAAGCAAGCATACTTTTAAAGCCCTTTGGTGGTAAGCAGACGTACAGATACCTCTAAATATAGAAAGTGAAAATTTTTGAGCATTGAAACTAAATTTCCATTTTAAAAGCTTCTGAAACTCTTATCCACACACACAAACACACACACACACACACACACACACACACACACGCACGCACGCACGCACACACGCACGCACACGCACACGCACGCACATGCACATGCACATAAACACACCCACGCATAAAATCAGAGCTGGGTCAGTGGGGTGCATGGAGAAATGGACACACATACTCTAAATCCAATAGTCCACCTGCCTGCAAACATTTCTTCTGCTCATCCCAAGCTCGAGGGCAAAATCAATTAAGACACAGCTGGCAAACGAGAGCCTCTAGCCTACAAACCATCTGAGTGCATCTCCTGGGCTCCAGAGAGGGCAAAGGCAGAGGGCGGCTGGATCAGCTCCACTTTGCCTGGAGTATAACACACCCATGCCTGGATTAATGAGGTTTAGAGGCAGAAGAAACATGCTGGGATGAAAGCGGAGCTCCGCTGAATCAAAGCGACGCAGTGGTTGCGCTATCACTGAGTCAAAGGGTCAGATGATTTCAAGCAGGGAAAGTTTTGGCATGTCTAGACTGCCAATCCCGGGAGCACGAAGGGCGGAAAACAAAGTCATACTTGTTCTCATTAATACATTCACACAACTCTACAGTATAATTTAGTCATCAACACAATTTTTTTTATGAGAGATTCTTTTCAGTGTATCAGAAACGTACAACCAAATGAAATTTATGAAACAATTTTAAACAAAAACATATATCACACAACCAGTCTGTCTCTAGAATAAAATGACTCTCACGAGACAGTCCTTTTATAAAATATTGTATTTCAAATCCTAAATAAACTATTCTTATTCTTTTTCAGATAATCAAACATGAAGGGAAGTTTAATTCCTGAATGAACGATTGTTATGCAAACAGTATATCTGTAATTCAATTCTAAAATGATTCTCATGAAGCAGTTTGTTTCAGTGTGAGAATAACAGACCATGTGACCAATATAGTATGATTCCAATTCTTTTAGGTCAAAAATAAACAACAAGGCCATGTGAATCAAAAATTAACAGACCCATTGCGATTGGATCTTTTCACTTAATCAAAAACAACAGCAACCAAAGCGATTTTGAATGAATTACTCTTAAAAAGTCGTTTTAAAGAAACAAAAACATACTGCATGATTAGCCTGAACCTTGAATGAATGACTCTTATGAACCAGTTTGTTTCAATCAATCAGAAACATACAGCACAACTAACCCGATTTTAGAACTAATGACTCTATGAATCAGTTTGTTTCAATGAATCAGAAACATACAGCACGACTAGCCTGATTTTAGAACAAACGACTCTTATGAATCAGTTTGTTTCAATTAATCAGAAATGTACAGTGTGACCAATCTGATTCTAAAACAAATGACTCTCATGAACCAGTTTGTTTCAATGAATCAGAAACATACAACACGACTAGTCTGATTTTAGAACACATGACGCTTATGAACCAGTTTGTTTCAATAAATCTAAAATGTACAGCATGATCAGTCTGATTCTATAACAAATGGCTCTTATAAACCAGTTTGTTTCGATGGATCAGCGTAGTCTGACTCCTACTAAACTAAAAAAAAGAATTGTTCATGCAAATGTTAATGAACCCAAATCAAGTCATTTATATCATTCAACTTTCCTAAGATTTTCTTTCCACCGCTAATGTTAGCAATCACTCTGGTTATCAAAAAGAAAGGATCAAACTGCTCAACGTAAATGACTACAAAATGAACCAAAAATGGTGCTGATGTGCCTATAACTTGGAGTAAATGGAGTAAACATGAAATGGGCTGCTGGGACATTCACACCACCTGCCTCACGGTTGAATGGTTCCTCTAGACTCACTCACTGGATGGGGCATCTCTGCTTTTTCTCTAGAGACGAATAGCATTTTGGCAAGTGCTTTTGTAAAACAAGTGTCCTGAGAGCTGGCCGGAAAAGTAGAGAAGCCACATGAGACAAACAAGGCCAGTGTTTTGTGCTGAAAACATTGTCCGATTCAGCTGAGGGCAGCCCGAGTCAGTCAACCCTGTCCCTCCTGACATTGGCTTTCCAGCGTTTTCCGAGAGCCGCAGGGAAGATGCTTAGTTCGGTGTTGAACAGATTTATGTTTTCAATTTCAGCTGCTGCTGGGCCATTTGTAAATGACGTGCCAAATAAAATGTAAACAGTCCTCCCTTCCCTTATAAATGAGAGCTCAAACGCAATCAACTATTTCACGGCCAAATGATCCATCCAGCGCTTTTTCACAGGATCAGAATCTAATAACGTTCCCGAGAAGAGAAAGATCAATACCACAAAGCAAGGACTCTGTCCACAACTTCTCTTGGAAGATATTTTATGCTTCTGGCTTCAAATAATGATGATTGAAAATGCGAACGGATTTGACAGTGGCCGATCTGCAATGCATCAGCTGTCCGGGACGCAGAGCTTCTCTGTCCTCGGGTTTGTTTGCGCCTTTTTTTTGCTCAAAGAGCATTTCTCCCATCCCATCCTTGTATGCAGACACTGAACTGTTGCCTTCGCTGCTTTGTGCCAACTCAGAAAGCACTTCACGGAAGGTGACGACTGTTTATGTAATCCATTTCAAACTTTCATGTTTTGAATTTTTGCTTTCTCTCAGGCAACTTCTTCCAAAGTGAAGGAGTTAGGAGTTTACAAGGACAGACTGACCAACAGAATGATAAAACAACAGATAAATAGACAAGTACTATAGATAGACAGATGGACAGACAGATAGACTAAGGCCCAATCCCAACTCTATTTTTGTACCCCTACCCCTTTCTTGAAACAGAGTGTGAAGGGGAAGGGCTTCAAAATTTACCCCTAATAAATGGGACAGCAATACAGCACCTGCACATGTCATCACAGGTCATTGCAATCTCTTGCTTCATATGAGATCGACAATGGTGACTGTTGTAGTTATTCCAGTTGTTATTTTTTGGTGTTTATCTTCAGGAAATCACTGAAGGCAACGATATCATGTTATCATAATGATATAGTGTGGCAATAAGATTGTAACTGTACTGTGTATTTACATATGCTTGTTTGTTGTAAAAATTTGTAATAATGACAAAAATGCTAAATTGTGCATCTCCTGACATCCATGTGCATCCATGCTGCCGTTGTAGATAGTGTATTCTGGGAAATTTTTTTACCCCTTGGTTTTGAGTGTGGTCCTGAAAAATCACAGTTTCAAGGGCTATCTACCCCTTCCCCTTAGCCCTGTGCCTTCAAGCTAAAGAGAATTGGGACACCCTACCCCTTCACGTGAAAAGGGTAAAGGGAAGGGCTAAGGGGTAGAATTGGGATTGGGCCTAAAATTATGATTTTAATTATTTTTTAATTAATTTTTTTTTTTTTAATTAAGACCCTGCGGAAACCTTGATTGGACAGAGAGACAGATAAAATGATCGAATGAATGATGGATAGAATGATCAATAGAATGATAGATAAAATTATAACACGAATGATTGAGAGAATAATAGTACAAAGGCATACAAGTATAATGTTATTAACAATAACAAATAGTCAATAATGATAGATGGATGGATGGATGGATGGATGGATGGATGGATGGATGGATGGATGGATGGATGGATGGATGGTGTTTGGTTAATTTTTTAAAAATTAAAGTTTAATTACAATTTTTAACCCAATGGCTGGATTGGTCCATATTTGACCCAGTTTTTGGTTACAACAACCCGGTGTTTTAAGAGTGTAAATAAGAGTGTATAGTGCACTATATTGGGTGCCCACTATTTTGTAGTGATGCCCAAATTCTATCCCTACATTCCTTTTTACTCACAATCCATTCTGATTTGGAGAGTCGTTGAAGATTTTTTTCTACCAAAATCCACCATAAGATGGGATGTTTTTTCCCTCAAGCGAATTTTCCAATCAAGAATTCTACGTAAAAATTTTTGAACTTGCTCAGAAGATGCAAATGAGGTAAACTGCACATTCGTTGTACATTCCTACACATTGCCTTGACATTCTTTGTCCTTCATGCTGCCCAGCAGTAATTCACCTCTTTTCAAAGGTCTGCACTGACTTTGTGTGTATCTTACTCATGTGAATACTTAATTCCACAGCAGGCGGCAAATTTCATTCATAATTTCAGCTACGATTACCTCAGAAGTCAGCGAAAATAATAAATAACTTATGTTCATACACTTGTGTAGGTTTATATTATATTTACACAGTAAAAAAAAATGCTTGGTTCCACACAATTCCTTCATGTTGTCCAAACGCAAACTTTTACACAAGTTAACCTAAATGTTTTTACAAATTTAAGTGGATTGAACATAAAACAACTAAGGTGTCCCAAAAAACCTCAGGAATTGTGTTCATTCAGCTCATTTTTAACAAGCAGCAAAAATATTTTATAGTGTATGTACTCTGTTATAATATATAAATTTTTTTTAAACAAATAATTGTAAAGAAATGGTTCTATTTCATATCAAATAATACCATCAAGGAACTTTTACTATGTTGTAGCTGCAAAGTTTACGATCAATCTGTTCGCAATAGACCAGTGTTTCTCAACCACGTTCCTGGAGGACTACCAGCACTGCATGTTTTGGATGTCTCCTCTGTCACAGCCATTACAGGTCTTTCAGTCTCTGCTAATGAGCGGATGATCTGAATCAGGAGTGCTTGGTTATGGAGACATAGATAATGAGCTGGTGGTCCTGCAGGAACGTGATTGAGAAACACTGCAATAGACTAACATTAGAATGAACGCATCAGCATTTCACTTTCACAAATGTTCGCACAATTTTAACTTTGTCCATTCTGACCTTCCGCTTCTTATCAAAGAACTTTTTTTGTATTCTGAAAGTGCTGTAATTCCCCAGAAGAGGCCTGAAGATGAGTGACAATGACAGGAAAACCCTGACATTTCCTCAGATTATAACGTCGCCGATGACATTCCAAACGACTGCATTGAAATTCTGCGCTTCCCCTGACATTATTTTATTACTGTTCAACATTTGAAAGATAAATTACACTCTTTCGGAGAGGCATGTGTGTCCCGTTTCTGTTGATTGTCTTCGTTCGTAATTGCTTCGGCAGAGGGAGAATGACTTTTCCAGCGTGAAGAGCTTTATGGAGTGGGATAATCAGCAAACGGGAGAGGCTGATGAGCAAACAAAAAGGAAACAATGCTATATATGCGTCAATGGATGCAGAGCTCTTGTAATCTTTTCCTCAAATTGCTATTACTGAGGCGGAGGTCTGCAATAACACCCCTCTAGGAGAAAAAAACAGCAACTCCTTTCATAACACTGTTGAAACAGAGTCGGCAATTTGCGTCTGAGAAGAGTCTCTTGAGGCCCCGCTAATAATGCTAACATGATGAGATCTGGAAATTGACATGCTTTCATTTCATGTCCATTAAATAAATGAACGATAAAATGAATGGTTTAAAAGATGACAAAATATTGTGATAATTTATCAGAGTATTTGAAATTATAAAAAAAAAGACAAAAAATGTAATAATTACACAGATTACATGCAAAAATAAGAGGACCGGGGCTTTTGATCGAAATAAAGCAATCAAAAGTAATAAACAAATAAATAATAAAATGAATTTATCACAAATAAAATGACTAGAGCTGACAATTTAAAAGAAGCAATAAACATAAATAATAAAACAAGTAGATAAAAATTAATAATCATTCATTTAAAGGTGATTAATAAATAATTCATAAATATGATTCATTTATTTACATTTTTTAAAAAGAAAACAAAACATGATAATTATACGTTTTTGAACACCATGGCATTAAAACCAAACAATGCAATTAAAATTAAATAAATTAATAAAACACAACAATTGGTTGAAAAAGACTTACTTCAAACAAAGACACAAATAAATAAATAAATTACATTTTAAAATACATGTAAATTTTAAAACGTAAATAAAGTTCATTCATTCATTTTCTTTTCGGCTTAGTCACTTTATTAATATGGGGTCGCCACAGCAGAATGAACCGCCAACTTATCTAGCATATGTTTTATGCAGCGGATGTCCTTCCAGCTGCAACCCATCTCTGGGAAACATCCATAAACTCTCATTCACACACATACACTACGGACAATTTAGCTTACCCAATTTACGTTTACCACATGTCTTTGGACTTGTGGGGGAAACCGGAGCACCCGGAGGAAATCCACGCCAACACAGGGAGAACATGCAAACAGAAACGCCAACTGACCCAGCCGAGGCTCGAACCAGCGATCTTCTTGCTGTGAGCCGATCGTATGTAAATTAAATATATTTTATATTTATTTTTATAAACTAATTTTATATTGATAGCATTTGTTAAACATCAAACTTCATTACATGGATAATTAAATGGACTAAGTCACTTTAAATAAATAAATACGATTAAAATTTAAATGCGATTACAAATATATAAAAATAAAATGATTCAATGTATCAATTAGCACAGTTTTTGCTTTTTTTAATAGGGCTGGGCAATATTAAAGAAAAATCTGATAAGCGATAACATGCTAAATAATACTCAATACAACATTTTAGAATAATGATAACCAACATATCTTTCGTATTATTGACATTTAACTACATTGCCTGATGTTCTGAAATGTCTTATGTGTGCTAAAGGCAGGTACAGAAAGATAGATTTGTATTAAATCATTAATTTATTGCCAATCAATGCAATATGTATATCACAATATGCATATTTACGATAATTTCAATATATTTTGCAGCCCTATTTTTTTATTATTTTTAAATAATGATCTTATATAATTTAAATTATTTTAAAACATCACACGTTACATGTGTAAATGCAAGAACTAGGGCTGTCAATTTAAATAATGCACTTTAAACAAACAAAACACACACACACAAACAAATAAACAAACACACAAACAAAAGATGGGTGAAGGGAATGACCGCAGTGCAACAACACGTCAGTAAAAATCAGATCAGCACAACAGTAGGCAGGGTCCCACTGGGAGCTGCGAGGTATGAATGACGATTCACATGCATCAATAGCGCTCTGACATTTCTTCATTTAAAGGATCTCAGACCACTGACAGCGACTGCCACGCCAAAAGATTGATACATTCAGCTCAGCAAACCACATGGGTGTGCTTCCGTCAATACAAGTCATTCGGTTATTGATAGTTTCAAGATAAACATAGATGTCAAGATTTACTGCTGTTATAAAAGTTGATTAAGGCTAAAAGGATCAGAGGAACAAGGTGTCTGCTGGAGTTAGAATGTGTTCTAAAATCATATAGAGGTGATTTTAAGAAATGATTGGAGATTTCAGTGCAACTTGCAACAGTCAGATTTTAAAATGATCAGCACTAAATGCAGCCTCTGTGTTCATAAAGCTCATTACAAAGATCTCATCACACATAATTGTAAAAAGTGTGTGTGTTTGTGTGTGTGTGTGTGTTTGTGTGTGTGTGTGTGTCTTTGTGTGTGTGTGTGTGTGTGTGTGTGT
>CAIGQW010031024.1:4512079-4543346 GCA_903798125.1 Danio choprae
AATAAAATAAAATAAAATAAAATAAAATAAAATAAAATAAAATAAAAAAGTGCCATCTAAAATGTTCTTCTACAATTAGTGTTTTCTTAGCCTCCTATGTTTATGTTCAATTAAATCACATTAAAGGCAATGAAAATAACCCATTATTTTCCATAAAAATTTAATAACTGAACCTACATACAGAAGCCTGAAAAAATGCTCATTTTAGTAGAAAATTTCAGATGGCACTTAGAAGCTTTTGCATCTGAACTCTTCATTTGTAAATAAAAATGATTGTTTCTTTATCACTTATATTATAAGTGATCATAATACAAACCAAGAACCCTGCTCTGATTGACACCAGGAAATTTACAACACAACATGTGCTGTTTTTATTTTAACTGCCTAGTTGACGACAGACGTCAAAACATATCTAATGCCAGTTGAAGATGAGTAATCATCCATCCGTTCCTTTTAAATATAAATTATTCATTTCTGAAACTTCTTCAAGGCCCTGCTCATACTGCAAAGTCGCTAATGTAACTAAAGCCGCATAAAAACCCACATATTTACAACAAACACTGTGAAGGACAAAATCTGAAAGTCACACACGCTTGAAAGTTTTGCATTAAGGACTCAATTGTTCAAAGACATCAGACAGCCGAAAGCCCCCGTCGCATGGCTGAGATTGACAAGTACGTGACATCTGTGGCTTCATAGCGGCAAAAAATGGAAAATATTCCCTCCACGGCTCACAGAGAAGCAGCTGTTTTATCCGCTCATTCAATTGTGACGTATGGAGAACTGTTTACAGGTCCAAGCCTCTATTCATTTCAATTGTGACCATTTTATGTCCACTCTTTAGTCATATCGCACATTAAAAGGAACCTTTTACAAATTCATGGCATTCACTACAGTCTCTGTATCCGACACCAATATTTACCCATTTATAAAAGATGAATCTGAGATTAGACATGGATGTAAACATTACGCTTGTGATTTTCAATAGTATTAAAGCGCACTGTGAGCGTGTATTAGTTCTATTTGTTTTCACTTTTATCTGTAATACGTTGTGACATCACACTTAATAAGCAGATTGTGAATTTCTATTTTACTGATGTCATCGCACCCTTTTTGTATCTGTTTGTGTTATATTTGTTTAATAAAGTGGTTTTTATATTTGCACTATGCTTTATACGTCAGTTTATTGTTGTTTGAATACAGTAAAACAGTGCAGTGTATTATAATTGTTTATCATATCTAGAGAGACAAACTCAGACTAAAGTTCAGAAACTGGTATGTCACAAAAGCACTGTGATTGGAAGAAATATAAGCACGAAAGAAGAATAATTCAATAGTTTCCATTTAAAACAAAGGAGAAGCAGATATATGATTCTTCCTTAACTAAAAAAAGTCATAAAATTTGATGCTTGGTGCTATTTTGAATTAAGGTTGCTAAAGGTGTCTGAAAGGTCCTTAATCTATCAAAATCATTAAGTTGGCAACACTGATGGCCCCCACTGACAATAAAATCCACTCAGGGGTGTAAATACTTGAATAATTTTACTTTATCACAGTACTTAAAGGAACAGTTCACCCAAATATCAAAATTACCTCATAATTTACTCATTCCCAAAAGAACACAGTCAGAGTAGTTTAAAATGTTATCCTGTTCAACATGTTTATTTTTTGAACCCTTTCACACGCCACTTTTAAATACTCCCACTGAGTTTTTTAATGTGGTGTTATCTGTAACGAATTGCTTTAATGTTTCCACAGCCCCTATGATTTATGAATATATGGTTGTTTCTTTTTTCCTTTTTCTGCAAATGTTGACATACGTCCTGTGAAATATTGGACATTCCAATTCTCAGATATGTGCAAGAGCATGCATTTCATTGTTTAAGCGGCTTTATAATAATCATATTATTTGGTATATGATGGTTGATGGACGACGCCATGTTGCATGTTGGATTGAAGCTGCTGGATTTACAACATGTTAATTCATCACTTTATCCCAAAATACTTAAAAGTAGGTGTCGGGTTAGCTGGGAGAGAATTAGAGTAAACTTTCTAGTAACCTAAACAGTGTGTATCTTATGTGAATAAAGCGCAACATCCAATTACATTTAAAAAATAAATATTGCCATCTCCATAGATATCTGCGTGTACAGTATTTTTACAAAGCGTAAATGTTACGTGTTGCTAGCAGTTATCTGCATTTGAATGTCTGAAGCCTAAAATAAATGTTATTTGTTTGAAAACACTGATAAATTGTGATTTATAACCACAGTGTGCCTCTTTCTATGTGCCATCGAGGGCAATACAATTTGATTTTAGCAGTTGATGACATGCGTGGTGAATATTCTAATCACACCGGTGTGATCGTACATGCAAATCGGTTAAACACTAGATTTACTGTCTTTCACAGATGTTTTTGACCTTTGCCATTGCATTTCATATTATCTTCATCTGTCTGACAAATTACTTTATGATATTTACTTTACTCTGCAGTACAGGAAGAATCAATATGATGAAACTAGAATCTCCTGTCTCATTTTAATTTTTGTGAAGGTTCTTTTTTAATACTCAAGTACAATTTTAAGCTGTACATAATTTAGTTTACTTAACCCCAAATGCATTTTCAGCCAGAGACTTCTACCTTTAATTATCTGCACTTTCACTTGAGTATAATTTTTGAAGTACTTTTTACACCCCTGGATATCCGCTTTGACCAGTTTTAATAACCGAAGCTCGCGCCAGAGTTCAAGGACTCTTCGTCATGACGGTGATGAAATGAGCCCTTCAGCGACACTCCAGAGCGTCTTCATCCCAAATCCCGTCAAACGGATCGCTTTCAGAGAGCATGGTGAGCTCTCGACGCTTAGCAGGGAAAAAAAAAAAGATATTCGGGTTCCAAACAATTAGTCACAACGTAGGCCATTTTCTGCAGGTCCCGGAGGAGAACAGATCCCTAAGCTGAGGATAATGTGGAAATTCCTCAGGAGGAGTAAATGAGAATGCTTTTTTCAGGACACATGTGTAAGCGTTATGCATCCCGAATGGAATTATAATAGGAGTTTAGTCAAAGTAAGATGCTTACGGGGATATTTTGGTATTTGGTGTTAGATGGAAGTTAATAATAAAGTAAATTTGGATGTAGTGGAGGATCAGGAGATCAGTGTTAATGCATTGTTTAAATCAGATAATTAAAGGACTAATGAGGAATTTTTAATACATTAGTTAGTTTCTGGCCTTGTTTTCTGTTCTCAATCATGCTCAAATCGCTATACTGTAAAATGTTATTATAAAAAAATGTTAAGTAACACAAAAAAATAATAATGGAAAAATAATATTAGTATTTGTATTAATATAAATAATAATAACAACAAAAAAAGTGACAAAAAAACAAATTGTTGAAAAATATATATTATTGATGTTTTTACTATTATGACGGTTTCTGTAAATAAAATGTGACAATGAAAATATCTATAAAATAAAAATAAAGTCAAAATAAAGGCAGTTTCTGTCAGTTAAAAGTGACAATGAATAAAACAATACTCAAATAATAATTAATTAAATTAAAATAATAATATTATTATCAAAAATAAACTTATTGTACAACAACAACAACAACAACAACAACAACAACAACAACAATAATAATAATAATAATAATAATAATAATGGAAAAATAATAAACAGTGTCAAAAATCATAAATGTTAAAAAATATATTTTATGGTTTTACTATTATTACTGTTTCTCATTTAATAACAATGAAAATGGAAAGTGACCATGAACAAAAATAATTAAAATATATTCTGATATTCTGAATAATATTCTGAGTAGTGATCTGATTAGTGAAAACACATGAAGTGACCAAGCTTAACATTCGGCTGTCTTTTTATGTTGTAAACGAGCACACAAAAAAGCCAATGCAAAAAAGACAAAGCCAAAAAAATAAAAAATAAATAAATAAAACAGAAATAAGGACAAGACAATAGCAGTTAAAAGCTTTTTCCATTTCATGCCGTTGCCTTATGATTAATTACACAGCGAGCTTAAAATAGTTACTTCTTCCCCAATTCCGTCTGTTTCCATTTCTCTGAGACTCTCTCTCACTAACGTCCACACGCTGTTTGTGGTCTCAGCGGACCCCAAACGAAGCCCACCGGTAAGCATTGCTTACACGATTAACAGCACAAACTATATAAGTGGGTAACAGTCAATTTATCTTCATAAACGCTTGATTAAAAAGAGCTTTTGGTGCATCAAGTGCCTGTTTATAACTTCTTTCAACCAGAATCTAATTTTCTTCAATTTTTTATGAATCAAATCCTCACGAATCCTCATTTTAAGCAACTTCTATGTCTAGAGCAAACCCTTAGATTTAGCAAACAGGCTACACTGAAACAAAAATAATAAGCTAGCATATCCAATGAAGAACAAAATTGTGGAGAACAACATACTGCTTAGTTCTATTTGAAGTTGTCCCGACAGGAGTCAAAGCATTAAAAATACAAGCTAAAAATGAAACCGCAAAAATGGACTTCAACCTACAATTGACTGCAGTTTCTAGGTAAAATGAACACTAGGAGACAGTAAGGGGCCAACAACTTTTGTTCCTTTTCACACTAATTATATCTCCAAGGACATATTATCAACAAATAAAGGATTACTTTTGCAGTTCTTTGCACAACATCAAATAAAAAAAAAAAATGTTAACAGTGTCTAAAATGTGTAATCGAATATGTTTGCCTTAAGGCTGATTTATACTACTGTGTCAAGCGCACGCAAATGCTCCGGCACAGCCTTCGCGCGGTTGCAGACCCCTCGCCGTGGCTGATGCCGACGCAAACGCGCACCTCTCAAAAAATCTAACAACACGTCGCAATGACACGTAGTGCAAGCTTCGTGATTGGTCGGCTTGGATTGGTAGCAGTGACAAGTGTGGGTGGAGATTCTTGTACATTAAGGTAGCGTTCAGAAAAAAACAAAACACCCATGAAGAAACTCGACACGGAGGAACATAAAAACCTACTGCCAGCTGGCGTTTCGGAAGTGTTATTGTAGAGCAACACAGCACGCAGCACGCAGAAGTATAAATACACGGCTACATACTTCAGCAATATGAGGTTCCTTCCCTGTGTTCATCAAACCTTCAACCAAGTTTTCTTGGAGGACAATGAACCCTGTTACTCAGCAAAATGGGTAAAGCAGTTCTGTAAAGCTGAAAACATTAAGGTAATGAAATGGCATTTTAGAGTGCTGATCTAAACCTGATCACTGGAAAATCTGTTAGAGACTGAGGAAGAGTAGAGAAAATCACAGGAGAACAGACTGCTGTAACCTTCTTTTGCAGCTTATTTGTTATTTTATAAAACACTAGTATAGTAGAACCATCAGTAAAATCTCTTCAACATTTGAAGGATGAATGTTTATTTATTTCTGAGAAAATTGTTCTCTAATTTTGATCTCCATTGTTGAAAAAGACATGCAGCTACTAAGCTACAAAGCTGAACCATTAAAATATGAGACGGCAGATCTCAAAAACACAGTTCATGAGGGACAGTCTTGGAGAAAATAAATACTAATACAGCGCTTCACTGCCTCGACCCTTAAGCGTATATTCTCTCATAAACAAGCTGTTCAAGAAGCCACGCAGAGGCCCTTGTTAAGAAAGAAATACTTGAAGACTTCATCTCAGCGAGATCCAATCAAACCCCTCTGAGATTTTCACACTTGAAAACAATAGACTGAAAATTATAGTGGCTGGACTGACCAAACAAATCTCTCCGAGGGAATAAAGTGTTCAGTTATACCTACTGCACCTTGTGTCCACTTATATCGCATCTGAACTTTAACAATTCCTTGTTGTATTTCTATTTTAAATTAAATTATGCTAAATAAAAATTACTTTTTCTAAGTGCCCAAACTAATTTTCCAAAAAACACTAGAAGGGAACAAGATCATAACACCAACCTCCTATATGGCTGTTTCTGAAGGATGCAATCAGACGTCATACTGTCAATCAAAATATGCAACTATCAAAAGAATTAATAGCTTATTTTTGGAGACAGTATCATCCTCTGAATTATGCCTTGTTCATTGGCTCTGGTCTTATGAAGGAAATCTCCCAACCTCTTTGTTTACAGGTTTGTGGGCAGTCAAGTGGTTGTCGTCATGTGATTTGCATTTGAATGACAGTCACGAGGTCAGATGGACAGACTTTACCTCGCATTCATTTCATACAGATTACAAAACCAGAGATCATTTGTTTTTAAGTGTAAATGGTTTGTTTTAGAGTAGAGATTTTGAACTCTATGTAGATATATTTTCATGTCTGTGACGCAAGTATTAGCTGAGATTCCAGTGCGTTTGCTGACACCAGGCGGTTTATAACAATGAAGCTGCAGAAACCGTCATAAAAACACACGTCTGCCCCCAGAGATTTGTCAGTTGTCTTTTACTTGAAGGCAGGGCTTACTTTGCTAGTGGCCATATTGATTGTTACACTTTTCCCCATTCAAAACTATACAAGTGACATGTCTTGTATATTCTATAGTCTTTGACTTTGTTGCACAATTCTGAGCAAATAAGTCCAAATTTAGTTCTCAAAATTGTGAGTTTATAAGCTTTTTTTGTTGCAATTTTGAGTTTCTATCCTGTAATGCTGAGTTTATAATGCAATTCTGACTTTTCTTTTTAAGAATTGTGGCTGTATTTGTTGTGTCTGCTGGTTTATAAGCTTTTTTTCAATTCTGACTTTATTTCTTGCAATTCCGTGTTAATATCTTTCTTTTCTGACAGTATTTCTTGTGGTTCAGTTTATATCTTACTATAAGGAACATTCCACCAGAAATGTACATTTTCCCTTATAAAAAAATGTGACAGGGCCTGACTTAAGCTTGTCGTCCTTAAAAAGATCGTACAAAAGCAACCATAAAATCATACAATTCAATGACAAAACGCATCCTTGATCACTGTCAGCTTCTTCTCTGTCAAATGATGTCACTTCCGAGTCATAGCCTTAAACATGTATTGCTCACATTTTATGTTAAATTTAATGCAAATGTGACAGGACTGACATAAACATGGGAACAATTGAAAAATAGTATTTATTCATTCATTCATTCATTTTCATTTCGGCTTAGTCCCTTTATTAATCTGGGGTCGCCACAGCGGAATGAACCGCCAACTTATCCAGCATATGTTTTACGCAGCGGATGCCCTTCCAGCTGCAACCCATCTCTGGGAAACATCCATACACACCCATTCACACTCATACACTACGGACAATTTAGCTTACCCAATTCACCTATACCGCATGTCTTTGGACTTGTGGGGGAAACCGGAGCACCCGGAGGAAACCCATGCCAACACGGGGAGAACATGCAAACTCCACACAGAAACGCCAACTGACCCAGCCGAGGCTCGAACCAGCGACCTTCTTGCTGTGAGGCGAACGTGCTTTCCACTGCGCCACCGTGAGGCCCAATAGTATTTATTTGTAAAATGTATTAATAATTTCATGTTTTTAATCAAATGATGTGAATGATAACAACTTAAACTTGCTATTTCTGAACTTCTAAATGACAATTTTTATCATAACAAAACTATTAAAGCTGTAGGTTCAATTTGGCTGAGGACAAGGACAATGACAGGGTTTGTACATTTGTCAAGTGTTTTTAATAAAGAAAGAAAAATCTGAAAACCTTTACAGAACAACTCACAGAAATCAACCATCAGTCCGTTTTAGAACTTTTTGGGATCAAATTCTTTTTATTCACTTCATTTATGTTTTTATTTCAGGGACAGATCATGTAAGTTTCTGGTAGAATGTCCCATAATATTTTATTGTTATAATGATTTATTACAGCCAAATTGCTTTTCATTGGAATATTGTCACATTGTGTGTGCTTAAGAAACAGAATAAGTAAGAATTTAACTCAGATTTGTAAGAAAAGGTTTGAATTTCAAGACAAACTCAGAATTTCAAGAAATAAAGTCAATTGTGAAAAGCGTCAGTATTTGTAAAATTAACATAAAAACTGAAAGAACTTTTGTTGTTTACATTGCACAACTCCTATAGATTCTCTCAGAATTGTGAGTTTATGTCTTTTAGTTCTCATTTTACATCTTGCAGATTTTACTGTTGTCTTCTGAACTGCAGGAAAGACAATACAAATGAGAGCCTGTAAGCTTTCAGAACAATTTTTAAATGCTTATTTTAAAAATCAGAACTGTAAGATGTAAACTTATTAGAATTGCAAGTAATTAAGTCAGCATTAAGGGCAAAGATGACACGGTGGCTCAGTGGTCAGCACTGTCGCCTCACAGCAAAAAATGCATGTTCTCCCCGTGTTCACGTGGGTTTTCTCTGAGTGCTCCAGTTTCCTCCATAGTCCAAAGACATGCGGTATAGGTGAATTGGGTAGACTAAATTGTCCGTAGTGTATGAGTGTGAATGAGTGTGTGTGGATGTTTCCCAGAGATGGGTTGCAGCTGGAAGGGCATCCGCTGCTAAGGTTTAATGTTTCCGCTCATTTCGGACTAAGCCGAAATGAAAATGAATGAATATATGTGTGTGAATGAGTGTGTATGGATGTTTCCCTGTACTGGGTTGCAGCTGGAAGTAAAACATATGCTGGATTAGTTGGTGGTTCATTCTGCTGTGGCAACCCCTGATGATTAAAGGGACTAAGCCGAAGGAAAATGAATGAATGAATGAATGAATTGTGCAATTTTCAGTTCTGAATTGTAAAATGGAATAAAGTCTTACATATCTTTCTCTTATCATGACTACAACTGAACATTAAAACATTAATATAGCATCTACTGTATGTATAAGGGAAACTATGCCTGATTGTCCACAAATCAAAGCATATTAATAAATCAACATTACTTCACATTTCAGCCATCACTGTTTCTCTAAATCCCTTCAGAGCAGCCACTGCAGAGAACAGACCCGCTGTGGGTGGTGCGTCATTAAGTAAATTAAACGCCACAATTAGTCACAACACAAACAAGCGCAAGAAAACGCACAGCCAATCACACATTTTCACATCTCTAAATCTGTTTATGGCGCTTCCTGCAATGAACTTTCCACATGACATCATGCTCTGAGTCTCGGAGGTCAAATCGCCAGCGAATGTGAGTTTGCAATTACAGTGGAGGTAAAGCTGAGTTTGCACCTCGACACAGATATAACTCTGCTTCCCTGAGGAGAACTGCAATCTACTGGCACAGAGAGAGAGAGAGAGAGAGAGAGAGAGTGATTTAATGCTGCTGGAAGAATGACGCTGAGGAAGCCTGGAGTTGCCATTTACCACCGGAGGAATGACGTATGCAGCCGAATGACCACTTATAGCACTTAGCAAAAGGGCAGAGAAAGTTTGTAGGATTTATTTTGTTGTTGAATTCTGTGTCATAAATAGTCAATCAGAATCTTGTAAATCTGAATCATATCGAGGAAAGATTCTTATTAATGATGATAAACTGACTGGAGATGTTAGCATAGCGAGCTAATTGTTTGATTAATTAGGATTTAAAGTACAATTAAAGGGGCTTTAAAATGTGCATTTTTGTTCGACGTGTGATGTAATTAGAACTTAAACATGAAAACAGGGCGGCATATGTAGTAGCTCCTCCCCTTTTACAAAAACAGCCAATAGTGTTTTGTTTTTAAACACAGCTCTGCCAGTAACAGTGGTTGAGCTCAAGCGCATCAAATGAACAGCAAATGAGAAGCATCTTATATATTTTTTACAATTTTGTACATTGTACATTTTTGTTCAAATTTGTACATTTTGCTCTTCAGTGTTTGAACTTTCAGCAGCGAAATTTAAACCACACTGAACTGAACTGAACTGAACTAAACGGAACTTCAACTCTGAAATCTGGACTTTACTAGAACTATGTTAGGCTGCTTTGACACAATCTACATTGTAAAAAGCGCTATATAAATGAACTTGAATTGAATTGAATAGGTGAATTGGTTAAGCTAAATTGTCTATAGTGTATGTGTGTGAATGAGAGTGTATGGGTATTACCCAGTGATGGGTTGCAACTGGAAAGGCATCCGCTGTATAAAACATATGCTGGATAAGTTGCCGGTTCATTCCCCTGTGGCTTAAGCCGAAAAGAAAATGAATGAATAAATGAAATAGTCTAATGAAATTAGTCACTTTTTTTTTCAAACTACTGAACTAGTGTACTGAATACTGTATTTAAGCTAGTGTTGCTACTTTTAGTCTGTTAGCTGCCAGTATAACAGCAGATATTTCCAGCTATGTTTTACACCACCACATTTCAGAAAGGCCAGAATCTAAGTTCACAGATCCATCATAACTACAGTAAATCGCACCGCACGAAAAACACAGCAGAATATTAAAATGCTGCAGCCACAGATTATAGAATCTGAAAGTGCAAATGAATCACAGAAACAAGAGCTGACGTCATGTCAAAACACGATGTTCTTTTAGTGCTCGATTTTCACCTGCAAGGGGTTTTAGAAATCTTTTTTTAGACCCACATACAGACAGAAAAAAACATGAAAACGAAACAATTCAAAGCACTTACAGGCACATAATCCTCAAACACTGAAAACCTACAATTTGAGGTCACGTTTCAGCTTGACTAAACTTCATCCTAGCAACTGAAATCCCAAAATAATCCTGACATTGAACACCTCAGCGTTCCAATAATATCCTCGTCTTGACGTACCTCAAAGATTAAAGCCTCTCAGAGTCACACGCATCCTTAGATTTGCATAAATAACTCAAAAGTCTCACACTCAACATGCCTATTAATGGGTTTGATGCTAAAACAAATCTGCGATATGAAAAAAAAGTTTGTTGAAAGGCACAAGAGTCGATCTCTCTGTGAATCTGAAATATGGAAGAAGAAAAAAACAAGTGTAAGAGAGTGATGGAGAGAGAGAGGGAGAGAGGATTGTCTGTGCTATTGTTAGTGCCTGGAGAGTATGACACACAGTTAATGGTTGAAGCTGTAGGCTTCAGGCTGCTACACATCAACAGCTCTTATTGTTCCCTCTGTCTTTCATTTTCACGTGGCGTCTCCTGCTCATCTCGGCTCTTGTGCCCTGCTGAACATAATTTGACGTCGCCTGGTTTGTTTCTGAAGAGGCTTCGAGTAAAGCTGCTGTTGTTTATGTGCAAAAACGCATCTGGAAGTTGAAAAAGAATTGAGAGGTTCTCAACGAATATGGAGTCACTCCTCTTCTGAGTGATTCTGTTCATACTTGGGTAAAGCAGTTCTTTAAAGCTGAAAACATTGAAGTAATGAAATGGCAGCCCAGAGTCCTGATCTAAACCTGATTGAAATCTCAATAATACATTTAAACCCACTACAGTCAGTGAACTGTGAAAGAGGACGAGTGGAGAAAAATCACAGGAGAACAAACTGCTGTAACCTTCAGATCTTTCTGTAATTTTGATCACTGTGTTTAGTTGCAGAAAAGGGGTTTAGTTGCAGTTCAGATATTTATCTGAGAAAACTCACTGGCCAAAATCAGTATTATCGAACAGCTTTTTTGTCATTTTTATCAATACTGATTATTATGTTGGCTTGAGAAAGCCAACATACTGTTATATTATTTCAACATATTATTATTTATTATTGATTCATTCATTCATTTTCATTTCGGCTTAGTCCCTTTATTAATCTGGGGTCGCCACAGCGGAATGAACCGCCAACTTATCCAGCATATGTTTTACGCAGCGGATGCCCTTCCAGCTGCAACCCATCTCTGGGAAATTATTTATTATTATTATTATTATTATTATATTTATTATTATTACTATTATTATTATTATTATTATTATTATTATTATTATTATTATTATTATTATTATTATTATTTTGTTATCTCCTTCTAGGGCCTTAATGCCACAAGCCCCAAATTTGGCCAAAAGCTGTGTTCTGCATTGCAGTTTGTTGCTATATCTTTTCAGACTCACAGTTTTACTATAAATACTTTTTTAGCATTATATTTTCAATAAAATATGGCAAGTTATTTTTACATAAAGTCCAAGTCCAGTTTTTTATTATTATTATTATTATGGATAGTAGGGGCACCACACTACTGTAATTTAACACTTCTAATAAACATAATATTAGCTGTAAAGATAATATGACCTTTCTGCTCCACCTGGCTGTTTTCTTTTTATTCTCGCATGTTTAACCGCTTTGGCAGAAGTGCAGAGAGGACATAAATCAAATGCTTTCTCAAGCCAACATCAAAGTTCGTCAATGAACTTTAGTTTGTAGTTTGATACTGATTATAGCTTTTATCTGCTGTAACAGATTTTAGCTGTTATTAGTTGATACATATTGCTTTTATCAAAATAAATATTGCTGCTTTTATCATCTGATACGGATATTTGCTTTAATCCGCTAATACAGATTATTGCTTTTTCATCTATTACTGTTTACTTTATCAACAATAATGATAATTGTTTTAATCAGCTTAGCCCAATTATTGCTTTTTCATCTGATAACGATTATTGCTTTCATAAGCCAATACCGATTCTCTAATAATCTCTAATAATAAATGATCCATGAGGTATCTTGATCAGAAATTTTACAGGCACATTCTGGTATTATCTGAGCATTATAATACATGTTGTAAAAAGGGTAAATCAAAAGTCCAAGAAAATATAACAACATGGCATTTTAGTAAGAGTGAAACTGACAATTAAAGTACATCAAATATCCACTGCATTAAAATGACAGCCAACGTCAATTTGTGTGATTCCCAGGATTCCTATAGAAAATATTGCATTTCACTTGCAAAATCTCACTAAATAAATCTGAGTCCACCTTAAAAGAAAACAACCAGCCAATATGAACTACTGCATCTAAATGCGTCAAACATTCGCAGTGTGTCCCTGCGATTAGATGTGTGTTTGTGTGCATGTACATTATGAAGCACATTAAATGCTGGGACACATTCTCTCTCAAAGTGATAGGGGAGAATAAAATGCCATGTTGCTAAAATAAGCGTCTCAGCGGGGCGTGGAGAGAGTCAGGGTTGTCTGGTCTATTCAGCTCGGGCAAGATACAGCCCAGTCGGCAGGGAACCTGAAGCAGCAGTTTAATCAGATAGAAGAGGATACTTCATCACCGTGTTCCCAACTCGATCCAGGTCAGCAGCACACGCTCCACGCTGCAGACAATGAGGCCCACGCATATCACCAACATCAGGCTTTCGCTTCAATTTCCGACCTGAAAGAACTCGCAGTTTGTTTATGAAAATGCTGAGCACGGGGGTGATGGAGGTACGAGACGAGGTCGAGTTTATAAAACACGTTATGGCTAAAAGACGAGATAAATATCAGAGTTATTGTTAACTAAATTAAACTAAAATTAATTCAAATAAAATAAAAAAAAACGTACATATTTGAGTTCAGATTGTGGTCAAGAAAGCAGTTATATTTATGTTTATTAATGAAAAATAAGCAAATCTGTGTAGATGTTAAAACAAGAGAATGAAAGTCACAAATTAAACAAACTAAACAGAAAATATAAATCCAATATATAAAACTTAAATTATTAATAAAAATAGAAAAGCATCTTAATATAATGAATCTATGATGTTTATTGTAATATATGATCAAAAACAGGCGGCGCGGTGGCGCAGTGGGTAGCGCTGCCACCTCACAGCATAAAGGTCGCTGGTTCGAGCCTCGGCTGGGTCAGTTGGCATTTCTGTGTGGAGTTTGCATGTTCTCCCTGTGTTCGCATGGGTTTTCTCTTTGGGTCCTCCGGTTTCCCCTACAGTCCAAAGACATGCGCTATAGGTGAATTGGGTAAGCTAAATTGTCCATAGTGAGTGTGAATGAGTGTGTATGGGTGTTTCCCAGTGATGGGTTGCAGCAGGCAGGGCATCCGCTGCATAAAACATATGCTGGATAAGTTGGCATTTCATTCTGCTGTGGCGACCCCTGATTAATAAAGAGACTAAGGTGAAAAGAAAATGAATGAATGAATGATCAAAAATAGCCCCATAATAATAATAATAATAATAATAATAATAATAATAATAATAATAATAATAATAATAATAATAATAATAATAATAAAATAAATAATAATAATATATAAAATAATAATTAAAGGGACCAAATCTATTTGAAATATTTGAAATGTAAATAATATATATATTTTTTTAATTCAACATACAACAGAATGTCTAAAACCTTAAAATGAAAACAGAAAGTATACAAAATATACAAAAATATACCAAAAAAGTTTATAAAAATATACAATAGCATTTTAATAATAATTTAAAAATATATATATATATTTTATTAAAAAACAATGCTGTGCATTTCAACTCGTTTCAAGGCAGAGCCTTATATACTAAAATATATCATTCTAAAACTGAAATAACTAATAGAGAAACATAAAAATAATCTCCTCAAATGGTTAATTTAGTTTATGGTATTCATTCATTTTCTTTTCGGCTTAGTCCCTTTATTAATCTGGGGTCACCACAGCGGAATGAACCGCCAACTTACCCAGCATATGTTTTACGCAGCAGATGCCCTTCCAGCCACAACCCATCACTGGGAAACATCCACACACACTCATTCACACTCATACACTACGGACAATTAGGCTTACCCAATTCACCTATACCGTATGTCTTTGGACTGTGGGGGAAACCGGAGCACCCGGAGGAAATGCACACAAACACGGGGAGAACATGCAAACTCCACACAGAAATGCCAACTGACCCAGCCAAGGCTCGAACCAGTGACCTTCTTGCTGTGAGGCGATTGTGCTACCCACTGTGCCACCGCGTCACCCAGTTTATGGTATATTACACTTTAATTTAACAAAGAACATTTTAAAATACCCATGAAAAAAAAATAAATAGGAAGAACACTAGAAAGGCAGCATAGCATAGTGTTAGTGCCAATCTTTAGCATGTGTGTTATAGGTCTACGCAGGATTGAATCGTAATTTTTTTCCCTGTTTCACCTTGTCTGTACAATCTTATAAAGACACAAAACTAAATTAAAAAAAAAAACTCCAAAAGCATGAAAGAAAAATCTTCTTCCCTGACCTTAAATTAGTCAAATCAAAATGCTAGCGCTCCAAGAGCTGACATTTGGCAGTTTACAGTTGCTTTAGCGCACAAACATCACAGTTACTGATACACACGACCACCCAGGGTATGTCGTGGGTGGCGAGACAGTAAATAAAGCCCCTGAATGAAGGGTGATGTTCGCTTGGAGAACGCCTGGCAGCTCAGTTAGCTGCTAGTACAACCGTTAGCTTGTCGACAAACAGTGTTAGTGCTTGACGTTCACATGATCAAAGGCCGAATGCAGCACACTGAGACTGAGAGGTGCGCTAGAAGCAGTCATGCTAGTTTCTTCACCTCTGAGGCCATCATTATCTCCCCCGAACTCACTTTTAAAGCTAGCATGAGCAACTCGCTACATATTGAAGTCAAACGTAGAGCTCTGCTGTGGCATTATGGGAGAATAATGACAAATGTTGAGTGAGGAACAAAAAAGGCGGGAGTTTTTCTGCAGTTCTTTTGGTGGATGTGTGGTAAGTTAGTAGTGATGAAGTTTTCAGACAGTTTTCCGTATGAAATTTATTGCAAATAATTATAAACAATTAATAAAATAAAATAAAAACAGAAAACATTTATTACACAAAATGAGACTGTGATTGACTCACACAATAAAAACAATATAGGTCTGTATGAATAAAATAAAAGCAACATATTAAAATGTTTTACAACAAATAATTCAAATATTAAGCCAAACAGCCACAACTGTGTGTGTCTGCATGCACAAATAAAATAAAATAAAATAAAATAAAATAAAATAAAATAAAATAAAATACGTTCAAGTTATTAAAGTGAGATATAGAGTTCTGCCGTGACATTATGTGAGAATAATGACAAATTTGGAGTGAGGAACAAAAATTTCGGGGTTTTCTGCAGTTGTTGTTGTGGATGTGAGGTAATTTTTTCATCACAGATTTTAGTGCAAATAATTATAAACAATACAATAAAAAATAACCAGTAGTAAAATGAATTACATGAAATTATACTGTGATAAATTAAAAACAGTATTGGTTTGTATAAATAAAATAAAATAAAATAACCTTCAAGTTATTCAAGTAAGATGTAGAGCTTTACTGCGGCATTATGGGAGAACTTTCAGTGAGGAACAAAAAAGGCGGGAGTTTTTATGCAGTATTTCTAGTACATGTGAGGTGAGTTAGTAGACATTTTCCCTCTCTGAATTTACTGCGCTGATCATATATTCATTGTGTATTACCTTGTAGGCAGTGTGATTCATCTTAAGGAGACAGAGGATAATAATTCTAACTCTGGCTTTCTATTGTCTGTCTGAAGCACAGATCGGCCCTTTATAATTTACAGTCAGGCAGAATGTAAGTCTTGCTTACAGTTTCAGAAGCAGCGGCACAGGCTAACAACTGCACACAAATCAGGAAAAGTAAATTCACTGTGTGCTTTTAGAGTATGTCAAGCCTAAAACTAAAAAGCCTTGAAAAAAGTAAACTGAGCACATATATAAATTAAGTTGTCAATATCATAAATTAAGTCCAATATATTCTGAAAGTATGTTACATATAAAATGCTAAAATAAAAATGTAATAATTTAATTCAATCATCATTCATGCATTCATTTGTTTTCTTTCGTCTTAGTCCCTTATTTATCAGGGGTCGCTACAGCAGAATGAACCGCCAACTATTCGGGCATATGTTTTACACAGCAGATGCCCTTCCAGCCACAACCCAGTACTGGGAAACACCCATACACTCTTGCACTCACACATACACTCATACATTATGACCAATTTAGTTCATCCAATTCACTTATAGCGCATGTCTTTGAACTGTGGGGGAAACCGGAGCACATGGAGGAAACCCACACCAACACGGGGAGAACATGCAAACTCCACACAGAAATGCCAACTGGCCCAACCAGGACTCAAAACAGCAACCTTCTTGCTGTAAGGCGACAGTGCTAACCACAGAGCCACTGTGCCACCCCTTATATAAATAAATAATAAACTAAAATAAAGTATAGTAAAGTTAAAAAATAAACTAAAATATATTGCTCAACATATTTCAGTTATTCAATTGAAACAAAAAAAATAATTAAATCAAATAAAATGTAAAAAATTAAATAAACAAATATACAATAAAAAAACAAGGTCGCTGGTTCAAGCCTCGGCTGGGTCAGTTGGCCTTTCTGTGTGGAGTTTGCATGTTCTCCCCGTTTTGGCGTGGGTTTCCACCGGTTGCTCCCCCACAGTCCAAAGACATGCGAT
Organism: Danio choprae; assembly: GCA_903798125.1. Classification (NCBI taxonomy): domain Eukaryota; kingdom Metazoa; phylum Chordata; class Actinopteri; order Cypriniformes; family Danionidae; genus Danio; species Danio choprae. The sequence goes on from CAIGQW010031024.1 coordinate 4,529,409, forward strand.
ATAGGTGAATTGGGTAAACTAAATTGTCGTCCGTAGTGTATTTGTATGAAAGAGAGTTTATTGGTGTTTCCTAGTGATGGGTTGCAGCTGGAAGGGCATACGCTGCATAAAACATATGCTGGATATATTGGCGGTTCATTCCACTGTGGTGACCCCTGATTAATAAAGGAACTAAGCTGAAAAGAAAATGAATGAATAAATGAATGAATGAATGAATGATAAAAAGCATGCGAGAGCATGAGTGTGTAAAGTATCATGCCTTATTAAAATAACAGAAATATAAAAATGTATACAAATAAAATACTAAATTATAAATAATAACTGTATTATATCCAGTTATAAAAACATATGTTATTAAACAATAAAATAAAAGAAAAATAAAAGAAAAGAAATCAGATTAAATCAAATTAAATTAAATAAATAAATAAAATAAAAAAGCATGCGAGTGTGTAAAGTATTATGCCTTATTAAATATTAAAATTCATACAGATAAAATAGGGGCGGCACGGTGGCTCAGTGGTTAGCACTGTTGCCTCACAGCAAGAACGCCACAGGTTCGAGTCCTGGCTGGGTCAGTTGGCACTTCTGTGTGGAGTTTGCATGTTTTCCCCATGTTTGTGTGGGTTTCCTCCAGGTGCTCCCCCACAGTCCAAATACATGCGCTATAGGTGAATTGAATAAACTAAATTGGCCGTAGTGTATGTGTGTAAATGAGTGTGTATGGATGTTTCTTAGTACTGGGTTGCAGCTGGAAGGGCATCCACTGTGTAAAACATATGCTGGAATAGAGGTTCATTCTTCTGTGGTGACCCCAGATCAATAGGGACTAAGCCAAAGGAAATTGAATGAAATGAACAAATACAATATTATTATATTTATTAGCTTATTATAATATTATTATGTTACTAAACAATAAATTAAATTAAATTAAATTAAATTAAAAATAAATCAGATTAAATCAAATAAAATGTTAAAAACAAAATAAATAAAAATATAATAAAAAAGCATGTGAGTGTAAAGTATTATGCCTCATTAAAGTTACAGAAATAATAAATTCATACAAATGAAATATAAAATTCTAAATTAAAACAATTATATTCAGTTACATTCAGTAAAACATGTTATTAAACAATGAAATCAAAATAAATGAAATCAAATAAATTACAATTTACAGTTTAATTACACTAAAATGTTCATTTATTACCCTGCTCAAAAACAGCATGTCTGTGTGTGAGAGTGCCTGCATAAAGTGCACTTGTCCATCCCACAAAGACAGATGAACACGTCCGTTTCCCAGTACAAACAGCTTCAAGCCATGTCAGCGAGAGCGATGGCACAGCAAAGTGGCGTAACATACAGCAGCTCCTCATCCGATCACAGAGAGACCTGCTTCTCTAATTAAGGCCATGCCGGTCTGGTGCTGTGTTATGACTGTCGGAACGGCGGCCATTTTTCAAAAAGCACTTCTCTGACGTCTAAAAGGTCTTGAGGGAACGACAGAGAACAGCAGCCTCCACCGGCAGATCATTGATTAAAAAGCCTTATGAACTTCCACCTGCGCTGGAGGAAAAAAGAGGACAAACAGGACTTGCTGTGCTCCGGAGCAACTTGGTTTTTTTTTGAGGGGGAAAACCAAAAAATCTGTTCTTCCTGAGCTGTGCTGACAGATGTTGAATTGCAATGAAAAGCGCAGTTGCCATGCAGACCAAAGAGTTTGAGTTTTTTGGGGTTTTTTTGTAGGCTAAACGTTCAGAGATCAAGAGCGTCTGTTGTTGTGCGTTTAAAATGCTGCAGGAATGCATCAAAAAGCTGAAAACTGTGAGAAAAGTGGCTGTTTGTTTTATGTGATTTGTTTGCGTAAAAAGCTGCTCGCCTGTTTACATTCAATCCGTGGCAGAGGTCTTTCAAGATCATTGCTTTGTTTGCTGAAAGTGAGACACCGCAGCAAAAACACAGTTTTTAAAGACATTTGATCAATTTAGGGGCTTTTTGGCTTTCCATAAAGTGTTTTTATTTAGTCTAATGTAAACACAACCCTGTTAGACCATGCAGCGTAAACCTTATTTTTCTGTCCTTAAAATAGCAAAAGTGGATTCGGACATGCCCTTAAGGTGCCATGCGCTTTAGACTTTGCGCCTAGATTGTTAAATTAGAGCCCCTGGTTTACTTAAAAGCAATGATCTTCACTGTCTGATTGAGACACAATATAAAGTAGGCTTCACAACCAACAAACATTAAATGACATTGTTCCACGCCATGTCTTTAAAATATGAAAACTTATTTTACCAGAGTATTTTCAACAAAGTTTCAGTGCTTGCTGTGCCTCACAGAGCATGCGTTTAAATAGCCTTTTATCTTGTTTTACAATTGAACAACTAAATGAATGCTTAAGTCTATTTAACTGAAATTACATTACTGATGCTGTTAAAGGAACCTTATAAAACTGAAAATAATCACTTCAACTTTTCACCAGAAGTTTATAAGTGGCTGAAAGAAACTTGCTGTGCATATTTAAATGTAATATTTTAGAAAATACAAAATACTGTAATACAAAAAAACTTTTTTCTCAATGCAATCAGTCCTCTGTGGAAGAAGGAAGATCATTATTAGTTCATTTCTTCATCCTGTTTACCTACAGTGTTTCTCCTTAAGTGGTTTCTGGGGTCTTGCACCTTCGGAAACTCCCACTGTGAGAGATCGATTTGAGCTTGAGCTTATGTGTGCGCCACTATTTTAAACATGCATATGGACGAGAGTGAGGCCGCAGTCAATTACTGAACACATCTACTGGCTTCTGTCAACATTGATTTGTTTTAGGCTAAGATCTCTGCCTTAGCGAGACTTTCTAATTGCGCTGGCCCTAACCCTCTAATTACTTGGAGGCTGCAGCAATTTAGCGCCTTGCACTCTGTTTGTTTACCACGAAAAGAAAGAGGGAACAAAAGACTGAAACCGGGAGCGAAGGATAGAATGGAGGAATCAAGGAAGGAGAAAAATAAAGAGCGAGAAGAACAAAGCCTGAAATATAGAGCTAAAGAATGGAAGAGTGAAGGAAAAAACAATATAAGGGGTAAACGAACAAAAGGCTATAATATAGAGAGCTAAAGAAAGGAAGAATGAATGAGGGAAGGGACAAAATAAACGGTAAAAAAAACAAATGACTAAAATGCAGAGTGAAAAAGTCAAACAAACAAAAAGTAAACAACAGAAAAATAACTGAAATACGGAGAGAAAAAAAACACAACACAATTAAGAGCAGAAGAAGAGAATCATGAAGCAGAAGATGAATGAAGGAGAAAAGTAAAGAGTGAAAGAAGAAAGGTGGAAATATAGAGTGAAACAAGGAATGAACAAAGGAACAGAGGATAGAGAGAAACATACAAAAGAAAACAAGAATAACAGAAGAAAATAAAGGGGAGTATTCCAAGAATCAAGGGGATTGAATGCAGATGAGGATAGAAGAAAATAAAATAAAAACTTTAATTAAATTAAGAGCAAAGGAAAGAACAGAAACATAAATTAAACAAAATCTTGTAAAAATTAAGTAAAAATCTAAGAGAATTATAAGCAAAAGCAAAAGAACGACAAAATTAAAGAATAAAAAGAAAAACTGAAGAATAAAAGACTCATGAGAAGGAAAACACTGAGGGAAAGAATGAACAATTAATGAACAAAAAATGGAAGAATTGAGTGGGGGATTAGTGAAACCAATAAAACTCAATCAGATTTTCTCTACGCACTTAAATTTGATCACGGCCAGAGCATTAGATTCTGCTCTCACATCAACAAAGGAAAAAAAGAGCAAATTACCTGAAGTTCTAGAGGCGCTGTTTTCCCACCCAGTGACAGCTGCATTTGTGGAGTCTCTCTCAGGGTTCCCTGTAGTCTGGGATGAAGGTTCCTCTGCAGAAATCATTTTAGGTGTAGTCCAGCCACGAGCCAACACGAATGACTCTGACCCTCCAGACCTGGACTCGGCCTGCTGGGAAGCGTCCTTTGGATCTGGAGGCGTCGGTTGAGCTGTAGGTCCAGCTTGGGTGTTTGTTGTTGAAGAAACTGATGGTGGTGGTGTATCAACCTCCTCCTGAACCACTGGTAACCATGTGCTAGAGATGGATGGATCAGGAGTACACAAAATGTCTTCAGTAGTGGTTTCTTCGACAGATTGGGAAGGTGTTGGTGAAATTGTTAGTTTGCCCTCTATGGGATGGACAGGACTCGGTGTGGTAGGCGTGATGAAGGTTTGTACTTCTGGTGTCAACTCTTGCTTCCGTTGAACAAAAGGCATGTTCACTTTATTTGAGGGACTGTTTTTTCGTTTTTCAATGGGCCTATGGACGTACATGATTTCCCCCCTGGCCTCCTCGACTGTGCTGCTTGGTTCCACGTGTTTGGTTTCTGAAGGACTGGACGCTCCAGAAGGTTGAGTCGTCTGGAGACTTATAAGCTGCCACTTGACCGTGGTCTCCTGTGGGACACCGTGGTCATCAGATCCTTTCATTTGGTTGTTAAGGGTGAACGGTATGTCCTTTCCTCCACTTCCCTCTGCATCTTTTTCATTCTCTGCTGACAGAGGACTTTTGGGAATTGGATAACCATCCTCGTTCAAGTCTTTTCCTTCCCCGGAGAAGTTCTCTGGGTTGTTTGTGGAAACAGGAATGGTCATGATCTCCAACCCCCCTCTTTTGGCTTCCATCGGACTGCTTGTTTGAGCTATAAAAAGCCTATTGTTGTTTGGAGCACCTTTCAAGGACTTTAGCGCCCAAATATTTTGGCTGCTCCTCATCTGACTGAAACTCTTAGGAGTTGGATCCGCTGTTCCTGATTCAATTGCTCCTGCAGGGATGACAAGACGCTGTGATTAACATAGCAATGGGAGGAGATCGTTTCATTTAAATGTATGTTTAATTAGCAAGCAAAATATGCTAACTCCCGCCCCAGAACTATGGTAATTAACTTTAATGTGCGCAGCTCGATATAGAACTGTCATTATTTATCCATCAATGCCCTGGAGATATCCAGCAATTAATCTATCGCTCTCAACACACCTATCTTTTAATCAAAGCCCTGTTTCAAAGGGAAAAATGAGCTACAAGCGTAGCTAAAATGACCTTTATTTTCTTCCCAGAGGGTAACATTTGACTCCTGGCTGAAACGGGGATGAAATGTACATTCGTTCTGAAAGTTATCCAGGTAATAAGGCTCTTTCTCTCTTTATGCTGCCCCGGAACAAAGAACTCATATATCACGCACCTGTCCAGTGTGGTTAATTCTCAATGCTTTCTAACAGCAAATCTAGCCAAAATAAGGGCCAAATCCTTGCATACTAAAAGGTTTGAATTACATTAAGTCAAAGTTTTAATTTTAACACAATAAGTCATCATTAGAATGTTGCAACTAGGAGGTATAAAGTCACAAATGAGAAAAAAATAGCAATAGTGTGACAAATTCACAACTGCAAGAAAAAAAAGTTGCAAAAAACCACGTTAAAATCAGATGAAAAGTGGTTTTGGTTTTGTGTCTACATGATCCCAGCAAGCATTTTCTGTGTTTAAAATAAGTCTAATAGACATCTAATATACATCTAAACATAGACGTCTTGGCCAAAACAAGACAAAATTTAGGCTGTCAGTGAAAATCTAATAGACATCAAAAAACAGCTCAAAACTAGACATCAAATAGACAGGAAGGATTGACTACACATGTGAAGTCTAAGTCTAAATCTGCGTTTTTGATGACTAGTCTAGTTTTGGGATATTCCTAGATGTCTAAGATTTGCACTGACAGCCCAAATTTAGCTTTGTTTTAGCCGAGTCGCCTATGTTTAGATGCCTATTAAACACAAAATTGCTTGCTGGGATCATTTTTTTACAGAAAAAATGTTTAAGAGCGACATGTTTCATGTGTGATCCACATGTGATTTTAACATGCATGTGAAGCTTGTGTAGTTTGGGTCTGTGTAGACAAGATATTTGGTTTGCATTCTGTATGTATTTACTTCAAAACTGCATAGATAATTTGGATATCTGCTTAGATAACATGATTTGCCTTAAAGGCAACAAGCAGCATTTTGCATTTAAGCCATGAGCATAGATATTCACAGACCATATGTTCGGTACACACCATGAAATATTAAATGAACATGAATTATTCAGGACTGCGCTGTTGCTGTGTCACATGGACATAATTTACATAACCAAGTAATTGAGCAATTAATGACATGAATAACTGATTACTCTCTGTAGTCTCACCATCATCATGGTATTAAACATGCCCATGTGATGAATAAAAGCGGTAAATGAAATATAATTCTACTATTATCATAGGACCAGATGTAATAATAGGAATGTTATACGCAAAAAAATATTAATTAAAAAGAGCTCATTTTTAGCTTTCATAGCCTTTTTGTGTTACTTTTAAGCAGATGGTGTCACAATGCTTTTAGTCACATCTGTGTAATATAAAGTCACTTTGGCAAAGTGCCTTTTTTGTGGAAAAACCCCAAAACTGTGAGATATATAAGATTGCAATATATAGAAATTCAGTTGCAATGGGAGAACAATTTACAATATAAAGATGCAAAGTCGCAAATTGGAAAAAAACTTGCATTTGTGAGATATCAATTGGCAAAACATTCCAATATTGAGATATGACAATACAATATAAGTTTCTAATGAATTGTGAAATATAATCTTAATTATAAGACACCCCCCCACCACCACACACACACACAAAAAAAATCCATATTAATGATGATAATGTTGCAACTGCAATATATAAAGTCACAAATAGAGAAATAAAAACATCACAAAAGCAGGATACAAAGGTGCAACCGGGAGAAAAAAAGTGACAATTAATAAAAGCAAGCATGTCACAAGTATGTCACAAGTAGAGGAACCAACATTTGTGAAATACAAAAGTCACAATTGGTAAAAAATTATTTAAATAGTGTTTTAATGAATCATAAATCTAAGACAAAATGTGTGAGAAAAACAAAACAAAAGTAACATATAAGGTCTTGCAATTGTGTAAAGCTTCCAATTAAGGGACAAAGTAATTGCATTTGGCATACAAAAGTCACACATGGGATACAAAAACGTTGCAATAGAGGAAAAAAGTCACAACTGTAACGTATAGTCCTACTTAAAAGACCAAAAGTCGCAGTTTAGCGACACAATGTTGCAACTGGGAAAAACTATTTTCCATTTTTTGTATTCAGTGCAATAGCATTCAAACACTTTGTGCTTCGAGTGTCCAAATACCTGAAGACAATGCCCACTTTCACAGAAGAAACATTGCTCAAGTATCTAGACACAAGAAACAAAACAGACACTTGAACACGTTTTGCAGAATGTATGTATTTCAGAAAATTTCTACATAGCAAAGCTTTATCCGTATCTTTAGTTTTCTTTTTTGTTGTTGCAAAAACTCAAGGACACAGATGGCAAGTTTACATAAAAGACGGCAGGATTTTTACAATTCTCTACACCCTCCATGTAATGAAATTTGAAACAAGGGGGTATATGTAGCGTCATGCAGCAGAGGGTGAAATAACCAGTGAATCCAAAGCTGGCTAAATGACCTCTACTGTAGTAAAAAAATATATAAAGTGACTTCTTTAAGAACACAATCCTCGGCAATAATAGGGAGAGAGACTTGGAGTTTGTGGCAGTGCCTGCGGTTTAGGCCAAAGCACATTAATTAGATTCGGATGTAAATAATGCATGCTGACTAAAGCTGGATTTTCACCCGGCATTAAATATTAATGTTCCCTGTTGAATTTGGTTCGCGGGGAGGATATTTGTAGTGATGATGCCTTGAGAACGGACTGCTGCCAAAAACCCATCGCTCTAAAACCACACCAGTTAGACATGCTTCAATCACAGCCTAAGGCCTCGCAATGCTCTAAATTTTCAAATGGGTTGGATCTCGTTTTGCTCTCTCCTACTATGCAGCTTTACTTGGCACGGATATGACAGGCATTGATATCCATTAAAAGCCCTAGAGCAGGAGGCAGGAATACATCTCAGCACTGTGACCTTAACAGCGGCCCTTCTGAGAACGATTTGTGTTAGCAGCCTTCCTCTTCGGCAGCTGCACCTGAAGAACTATTTGCTGCCATATTGTTTTTCTCAGAAACAATGAACAATTCAGCTGGAAGCCACTGTTTGCTGGGGGCCATTTATATTTGCACAGTGTGGACATCATTGCTTTAAACCACACCAAATGCTTTGAAGATTTTAAATAACGACTGTTGAGTGTTAAAAAACTTCGAGAAACAAAAATGATTGACTGTAAGACAGAATGTTGTTTTGAGCAGACTTTACTTTTAATTTTTAGCTTATTCCCTGTGGTAACACTTGGTCCCTTTTGACATTCCTTTAATATCTGCTAAGTTCTTATTGTGATGATCTCCCAATAGACATTCTACTTACTGCAAGTACAGGTCAACCAATTTAAACCCTAACTCTACCAATCTACTAACACTATAAAGTGTATCATTCTACAAAGTGTATATTCGATACTGTGTATTCTATCCCCCTACCTTAACCCTACCTCTAATCCCAACCCTCACAGAAAATATTCAGCATTTTTACATTTTAAAAAGATCTTTGATTTATGAGCCATTTTCCTCATGGGGACCAAAAAATGTCCACACAAAGTCAAAATATACTGTAATATAAAAATACAAAATATATAATATAAATTTACTTTATCATATTCACCTATACCACGTGTCTTTGGAAACCTACACAAACATTCAAACCCCACACAGGACCTTCTTTCTGATAGTTCTACCCACTGAGCCACCGTATTTTTGAAAGCTAAACAACCTGAGACATAAAAGAATAAAAAAAAAAATGATTATTTGTTCTTTTTCATAAAAGAACAAATAATATTAACATCAGATTGATCTCTTTGTTGAAATATTGATATCGACTGAAAGCCAATAATAAAGGATACCCACATCACTGAGTACTTTATTATCAAAGTACAAAAGAATAGAAAAATTACTAAGTGAACTAATTTATTTTTGCAGTGAGAATTGCTTCACTAATACTAATTGAACATTTATGATTGTTGTTGATTAGCAGTAACAATTTTCAAGTGATTTGAGCTTAAATCATACTTGGCTGAATAAAGACAATAACTTTCAATAAATTCAACAAATTAAGCACATTAAGTTCATGGTATTATTACAGTAAACAGTGCCAAATTTATAGTTGGTGCTTCTTTTCTATCTGCTTAGACTTTTAAGTAAACCTGCTGTACCTTGGGATGGTCCACTGAAGCTGTCTGTGAAGGTCTCTGAATATGGAAGATCCATGTGAGAGTTGCTTGAACTCTTCATCTCCTGCTGTGCATGCACCAGGACCACCTCTTTCTCCTGCACCAAGAGCTCTTCTTCTGGGTCTGAAGAGGAAGGATGGTAAGAATATTCCTTAGTATTTGGCTCCACTATGGCATTATCATTACCTCCTTTGCTTGCTTTCCCTTTACTTGGCTTCGTCCTTGCAGACGGGACCATTTCTGGGGTTCCTCTGTAGACGCTGGACTCTGTGGCTGGTATTTCAGGCTCTCCAGTCCCAGCCCAGTATCTAAATGGTTTCATGATAGTGTTCACAATGGTGGAAATGACACTGTTGCTGGTCTGAGCTTGTGTAGAGGAAGATGGTGTAGTTGAGGATGGGTCAGGAGATACTTCGGGACCCTCTGGATCATCAGTCTCCTCTTTCGCTGAACCCCCTTGAAGGTTCTCCTGCTTCTCTTTGGGATCTTCAGCCCAGTCTACAGACCTTTCCTCGGGTCCCAGATGGATTACAACATGCTCCTCTGAAATTTCAGAAGATTCATGGTTTATGATGGATTTGAAATCTTCTTTCTCAAGGTCAACCAGACCGGTCCAAGTTGAAGGTTCGGGGAAAGCTCCGTTTCTTTGGAGCTGCTCCTCTTCGTCACTTGAAGAGTTCAAATTGAAGTTTTCAAAGGTTTTCTGTAGTATCGGCGCCTGTTCTTTGAAATTCTTCTCTGAAAGAGTAGGATAGTCTCATTAACCGCAGGATTGACTGTCAAAAACTACAAAGCAGATATTCGTAGTTGTGAAATGAATTTAACCTAATCCTCATATCATACATATTTAAGATTCTCATGAGACCCAGGGTGATCTCTTGATGTTATGGGCTTTAAATTATTCCCCAAAATTATGGATAAGGCATGTAAGAAAATGCTTTACGGAACTTTTAAAGTGGAAAAAGAAATCTTCTTCAACCAGGTCAAAAATGGGCATTTGCATGAATATATATGCCTGTATCAAAACAAAGAGAGGCCACTAGTTCAACAAACCTTGATAGCAGTAAGCATCAAAGAGATCAGTAGTGTCCGGGAAGCCGGTGCGGTTGGGGTTGTGGTAAACAGTTCGTACTCCTGGTTCATCCCCTCCGCAGTTACGCCGGGGCAGGTTGATGGGGTAACGCACACTGCCATCGGCCAGCCAGCCGGGGTCACAGCGGTCTAGGCCAGCCTGCCAGGCAAGGTAGATCTGCCCGACTGTGGCCAGCTGAGCTCCCAGAGTGTGGCAGTGAGTGGAGGCAGATGCCAAGCTCAACTTCTCTGGCACACTTGTGTGGAACACTTCACCTGGACAAAGTACACAAAATGTGTAAGAATGTAAAATTCCCATAAGAATGCTGCTTTTGTCTATGCTATAAAAAGGTGACTATACAAGACTTAATATTTGATGGTATTACACATAGGCTTATTTTATTTTATCTAGGTAATACTTTATTTTATGGTGCATCAGCTGTTGAAAAATGTATACACAATAATTTTCTTATTGGAGTGTCAACAATAAAATTTAAATTAAGAAATAATTGGCTGATAGCGATAAAACAGCCGACATATTATTTATCACCTGATGACACTTTATTTTACAGCAGATCAACTGGTGGAAACAGTCTATTGTTTTTGGTCCATAATTTGCTTATTGGGTCAATAACAATAACATTAAACCTAAACAATTATCGATTGAAACTAATGTGTCAGCTGATATATCATGCATCACTTGGTAGCAATTGATTTTACAGTGGATGAACTGGTGAAAGCAATCCAGAATTTATTTGCGATATTTTATTTATTTATTTATTTTTTATCTGGCTGATAAGAGTAACATTACACTAAGCATTGTATTATATCGGTTGATACCGATATATTGTGCATTACTAAGTAACAATTTACATTACAGTAGATCAACCACCATAATTCTTTGGCAATAATTTATTTCCTTATTGGGTCAATAACAATAACACAAAAAATAAGCATTTATTTACCTATACATATGTGACAGCTAATACACAGTTTAATGCATTAGCACTTTATTTTACAGTGGCCTTTTCACACATTGTGTTCTTACTGCAATAATAACAGTGAATTATGCAAAATTCCATATGATTAATCATAAACCAAACCAATACCAGTACTTAGATATACAATTACAATGAGCAGAAACCAATTTGATTTACCGAGATGTTTATTTAACACTTAAAGTGTCAGTAAACATTAAGTTGCACTTGATAAATCACCAAGGACCACGGTTTCTAAAAAACCTTCTTAAAGTCCATTTAAAATCAAAATAAAGTCTTAAGGATATCTATAAGCTAGTGTGCTGCAAAACAATGACACAATCTGCATTTAGACGATATACTGTAACATACAAAACTTGCAGTTTGTCAATTCCGCCTAAACGATCAACAATTGTTTTTTTACATTTTTCATTTGATGCACTTTAGATCATCCACTCTCACATGTCACACATTAAACAAAAAAGCATATTTCAAAGCACTTCACGGAACCTTTAAAGTTCTCTTCAGGAACAATACTCACCTTGGATAACCTGAGGGTGAGTACTGTAAACCAACAGTAATTTTTCAACTACATTAAGGCAGCTTGTAATATTAATTCACAGTAGGGTACTGTCATTCCTGCACGAAACACATGAACATGTTATACTCTACCCATTCTGGCATAAGGGCTGAAAGCTTGGTGACCTACTTAGATGTTCTGGGAGTTTGGGACGTGAATAGGTACATGCATCTACGATGTCTGAGGCTCATGAGGACATTTAAAGACACGTTTTTTTTTTGGCCGACTGAGCTGTAACCAAAGGCATATGTGGTACCTTGCAGACTGTTGGCAAAGCAGTACACATCGAACATCTCATCAGGGGCTCGAGTGCCGTAGTTCCTCACGCCAGGCGAATCCTCCCTGTCACCAAAACAGCCCGGCCGAGGGGACTGGATGGGATACCTGCGTTTGGGAGCCAAAACAAGGAAATTTTTTCCAAGGAGAGCCAGGAGTGAGTGAGATAAACTGTGCAATTACTCGAAAGCACATCGATTTGGATGGCGGCTAAAGTCTGATTAAGAGATTATACACAGCACTCCGGGGTTTCTGAAGAAAAATAGCGATGGGGGTTCCAGCGCGGCCCAAATATTGAAGTCGGTTATATAAAACCATTAAAACAGCCCACGTATTTTTCCATGGCCGTCCAGAGATCTCTGATGTCTCCATACGCTTGCGCTAATTGTGCGTTTGCGTTTTCACTGATGTGTAGCCAAGTTTCTCTAGAGATGCTCCAATTAAAGTTCTTGCAGGCGAGAAGGGAAACGTTCGCTCACGCCTTTTATTTGCCGAGGCCTGAGCCTCAATTATGAGCTGACAATATGTGCTAGATATGAACGCTGAAATCAATAGCCGACTGACATTCAATCATGAAGAACTGGGCGATGCTATAATACGGTCAATACATAATAGTTATTACAATTAATTAAAAAAGGCTGATTGCTAAATTGCTTGGAGCCCAAGATTGCTTTGGAAGAAAGTTTGGAAGCTATTTTGTTTTATGCAATGGAGACCAGTTTCATCTGCCCAGATATTCCTCTAATATGTTGTAATGTACAAAGCGATGGTTTTATGGGTAACATTAAAAGGGAGATTAAGAGACGCACTGGGGAAAAGTATTATGTAAACATGTTCAAAGAGCACTTGCAGGCAAATGTTTCTGAATCTAGAAGACAAACCCAAGGACTCAAGAGAAAAGTAAAATCTCGCTTTTTAAATTGAATTATTTGTATTAATGTAATTGACCTGTGTAATTTCACATGTAATGTATTTTCATATATAATAGTGGAACAAATACAATAAAAAGTTTTTTGAAATTTTTTTTTTGATAAAATTGTTAAATGTATTAGAAATACTGAATAAATTATTATAAATGTATAAATTTATATACTGTAGATTGGGATGTTAAAAATAAAACCAAATAGAATAATAGTAAATATCAGGGTATGTAATAAAATACTATAATTTGTCTTTGGACTTGTGGGGGAAAGCGGAGCACCTGGAGGAAACCCACGCAAACACAGGGAGAACATGCAAACTCCACACAGAAATGCCAACTGACCCAGCCGAGGCTCGAACCAGCGACTTTCTTGCTGTGAGGCGATCGTGCTACTCACTGCGCCACCGTGCAGCCCCTATATTATATTATATTATATTATATTATATTATATTATATTATATTATATTATATTCATTTATTTTATTTTCAGCTTAGTCCCTTTACTAACCTGGGGTCACTACAGCGGAATGAACCGCCAACTTATCCAGCACATGTTTTACGCAGCGGATGCCCTTCCAGCTGCAACCCATCACACACATATACTACGGACAATTTAGCCTACCCAATTCAGCTGTACCACATGTCTTTGGACTTGTGGAGGAAACCAGAACACCCAGAGGAAATCCACACCAACACATGGATGCAACATGCAAACTCCACACAGAAATGCCAACTGGCCCAGCCGAGGCATGAACCAGCGACCTTCTTGCTGTAAGGCGATTATATTATATTATATTATATTATATTATATTATATTATAT
>CAIGQW010031024.1:4548346-4571206 GCA_903798125.1 Danio choprae
ATATATATGCGTGCGTGTGTGCGTGTGTGTGTATATGTGTATGTGTGTTTTGTTTGTCATTTTTTTACATTTAGTCATACATTTTTGTTTCCAAATGAATTTACTCCTTGCTTATTATATTTTTTATTAAATATTACAATTTAATTGACATTATTCAACATTTTATTTGTGTTACTCCTCTAAGTTTCTTATATTTTATCTTACTATGGTTACTATACTAGTTTCTTTATAGTATTTGATTTATAAAAACGAATAATTTGTATTATTGTGATCAGTTTTGTTTTCTAGATGTAAAAAACAATTCATCCACATTTTAAAACATAATCATTTTTTGTAAATTCGGAATCATTTCTTTTTTTATAGTCTTTGCCATGATGACAGTACATAATATTCTTCTAGTTATTTTGCAAGATATGATACTAGTATTCAGCTTAAAGCGCAATTTAAAGGCTTAACTGGGTTAATTAGGTTAATTAGGTTTTAGTTATTGGATAACAGCGATTTGTTTTGAAGACAATTGGAAAATATTCGAATAATATTGACTTTTAAAAAATGTTTTATTGCGGTTAAACTAACAGAAATAAAACTTTCTCCAGAAGAAAGGTATTAAAGGACATACTGTGAAAATGTCCTTGATCTGTTAAACAGCAAATAGCTGAAAACGAATAAAAATTTCACAGAAGTGCTAATAAGTTTGCCTTTAACTGTATTTTCATTTCAATAAATGTATATACTTTTGTCATATTAGAGATTTTTGTTTACGTTATTATGACTAAAATAGTTTTTAATCCCTATACTAGCTTGCATTTACGCAATTATGTCACTGATGTTTAATAAAAAGTCTGGTCTCAACAGCACAATGCATTTAGCATCTGGTTAAACTTAATAAACCTGATGTAGGTTTCTGAGCACATTTGCATTTCCGCTCCACAGCCGAATACAAACGCCAGCACCGCAGTGCATGTGTCTAACTAACTTCATCACAGTTTTGGCAGAAGTCTGAGCATGCAGAAAACTCAGCATCTGTTTGCTCCAAACCTCTCCCGTCTGATGGAAAATGCCACCAGATGTGCATTAAAACAGCGCCGAGGCCTGTAATTAAACCAGTTTTTCCAGATTAAGGCAAGACACTGCAGATGAATAGGGTGAAAAAATTAAGTAACAGTTATCACAATACTTAATGCCAAATAATACTATACATGTATTACATAAAATGTTATGTTTAACCCTGTCACAAGTTTTAAATGTGACCATTAATTAGAACGCCTCATTTTAATTATTGACAAGCATCAAAATTATTTTGTGAAATATCTCATATTCTGATTCTTGTATTGATTTGTTTAAACAGCTTAATAATAATTATCATATTATTTGATCTATGATGAGCAATAATCGCCATATGTAGTCTGAAGAGAATAATGCTGCTGGATTTACAACATGTTGATTCATTTACTTCTCACAAAATACATGAAAGTAAGTGGCTGTTTAACTGGGAAATGAATAGAGGAAGGATATATATATATATATATATATATAGTTTAAGTAAGCAAATGTTGCATTATTTCATTAATTGTATGCTTATTTGCATGCATTTCTACCACAAATGTCTAAACACTGGATAAAGTCTGGTAAAATTTGTAATATATGTAATTGTTTAAATATTAAAGTATTTTAAAGTTGGTAATTTAGGAATGATTTCCACTTTCTAGTTCAGTAAATACAGCAAACAGCCAAAAAAGAAAATAATGAATTTCACAAAAGAATTAAATATAACCAGCCGATTTATGTATGAAACTTAGTAAAAACCTTCAGAATACATATTTGCATAAATCTGGTGCTTGAAAAGCAGATGAAGTGGGGATTTATGACTCAGTGTAGGAGAAAACACTCACTTAGAGAAAACAGCCTTTAAAATATGCACTGTAGTTGAAGTCAGCAGACACAAATTGCTAAAGTGCAACAAAAAATATAATATACAGTACTAAAATTGTGTGGATTTTGATGTTTTCTTTCAAATGATTGCAAAAACACTCTATCACAAGCCAAAACGCCTAAAATCTCAAAAATTGACAGGTGCATGAAAAAAAACTGTGTTTTTGCTTTCAGTGTCTCGCCTAAAATAACACATCATGTCATCCACTGAGCGCGATTCAATCAGAAAAAATGGACGTTAATTGCTAAAGAAGTTTTTTGTGAAAGAGAAACATTAAAACCAAAGTGGTCAAACTGAAGTTTTAGAATGAATCACTTCACACAGCTTGTTTCTATGGTTAATGCTTGGTCCATTGTTTATGTTCACCTGTGCCTCATTTAGTTACTCATTATCTCTTGTATTAAGTGTTACCTTTACATTTCTCTGATCAGACAAGTCTCACTTCGATCTCCGATCTGATCTTCAAATACTCTGCTATCAGATACACCAATTTTTATTTTTATTTTTTACAGAAACATAAGCTACATATCATATTCAGCATACAAATGATTTTATATGTAGGCTGCAGGAGGCTTTGTACTTCACCCGTTTTTCAGTAAAACATCAGCACAAGTGCACAAGTCAGGATCAGTGATTTCTGTTATCGTTATAGCATAAATAATGTTGTTATAGTTTTTTGTCATACAGATATGTGCAATATTTCATTCAAACCTGTAAAGACTTTAAATTAATTTTTGTATAAACTACTCTCACAAAAACACAACTCTATAATTAAAAATATTTTTCCTCTCCATTCACATAAATTGGCAAGTGATGTGACGATGCAATTTGATATTAATTTAACATTCTAATTTTATCACATAACAGTTAACGAACAGTCAAAATTAGTCAAAAATCTGTCATAAAACGAGCAAATATCTGACTGTCATATAGCCTATGACATACTCTCACATGTTTATTTTGTTTACATTTTGGGAGGAGAAAGCAACAATCTCATCAAGTGATCTCAACTGGTATGATTGTTGAAGTGATGTTCAAACATGAATTAAAAAGAAGAAATCACACAAAAAAAAATGAAAGAGACTTCCTCTATATTTTTTTTAAAAAGTGCATTTAACCCAGAAGAAAAGGCAAATCAATTGATTTTTTTAACGTAAAACACAAACATTAAAACCAGAGGTCAACAGGTGCTTTAGCATGAATCAAATTTTTACAATCAAATCATCTGAGTATGTATTAGCATTCAGTGCAGAGCTACATTACCCGTGACCTGAAGGGGCACCGTATCTTGTTCATCATTAATGCCGACCACGACCTCGCAGCGGTACATCCCCGAATCGCTGGACCGCAGGCCTGTCAGCACCAAGCTGGCATTGTAGCGGTTTTCTGGGTATCCCGGCAGGGTAACGCGACCCTGGAAGGCTTTCTTCACCTTGATGATGTTGTCTTTGGCTACTAGGATGGACTGCTGCTTCTGGAGGCCATCCGGGCCGCGTTGACCCCACAGTTTGGTCCACTTGATGCGAGGAGGTTCATGTGAGGGACTCGGGCTCAAAGTGAAAACACACGGCAGGAGGGCTGAACCCGATAGAGGCTCCTGGACCCGCTGGTGAGTCACTTTACGCATGTTCACCACAGTGTCACCCCTGACCAGGCCTAAGGACAGAGGAGAAATGGCAACATTAAGACTGGTTTGTGCATTATTAACAGTTTATGAAGAGGCACAATTATAAATGTGAGGTCCATATTCATTATAACTGTCCCATTTGGACTGTCACCTCTGTTTTTTAGTTTGTACTTCTTTATTTTTCTCGTGTTTTTTTCTTTGTTCCAATTTGTAGTTTCTATGACTTAATCTTTAGTTCAACGATTATGTTCACCTGTGTCTCATTTAGCTACTTATTCTTTCTTTTATTGGAGACCTCCTTCACATGCTAGCAAAATGATCATAAATACAAGTTTCCTGGTTATAGACTGATCAAGAATGACCTATTATTTCATATGAACTATTAGTAAATGAAGAGATATGCACATTCCATTAATATTCGAATATCGAATATAGCGTCTTATATGAACTGCTATGGCCATTTTTGTAGTCATAGAATTATGGTTGTTCTAGTGTCAATAGTTAATTACACAATTGTAAAAGTCAGGTTTATGTTTAAAATTAGTACAAAATATAAAACAATAAAAATATATTCATTCATTCATTTCGGCTTAGTCCCTTTTAATAAAAATATAAAACTGAGTAAAATAAAATACAGTATTTGTTCTCAAAATAAATAAAGACCGTAACTGTGTTTGCATAGCGTACCAGGCATACAATTTTTTAAATTAAAGGTAAAAAAAATTTAAGTATCGTAATGTACAGAGTACTCTTGCAAAATAAGCAATATATGTCAAAGTATGCTGCAATAAATTATGTACCTCACTATACAATGCATTTTACCCATGAATGAATCAGTCAACAAGCAAACTCCTAACTTTCCCACTACTTTTAAAAATGGAAACAAAATACAATTTTACTGCCATTTTAATTGTATTATTATAATTTTATTTTTATTAATTTAATGTTATTTAATTTCATTATTAATAACATTCACGAATGTCTTTGGTTATTTGGGTAACACTTTACAATAAGGTTGTATTAGTTCATGTTAGTTAATGCATTTACTAACATGAACAAACAATGAACATTACATTTATTACAGTATATGCTCATGTTAGTTAACATTAGTTAATAAAAATACAGTTGTTCATTGTTAGTGCATGTTAACTCACGGTGGATTAACTGATGTTAACAAGCAGGAATTTGGATGTTAATAAGGCATTAGTACATGTTAAACTATGATTAATAAATGCTGTAAAGTATTGTTCATAATTAGTTCATGTTGGTAAATACATAAACTAACATTAACTAATGAAACCGTATTGTAAAGTGTGACCTTTATTTGTTGTTTATTTACTGTATTAAAAACTATCCAGAGTTTACTTATATGAAAAAAATATCCAGAGTAATATCCCAACCAGATAAGTCGATTAATAAATCAAAACATTATGTAAATGAAAAAGCACACGAAGGTCAGGATAGAGTCATTGCCCTCACCCAGTGCCCCAATCTCTCTTCTTAATTATAGTGTGTATGTGTTGGACCGCAGAGATGAAATTTCCCTTTGCTGCTGAAAGACTCCCTTCTTTACATTAAATCAAATCAAATAACGGCAGGGCAAGGCCAGACATGAGGTGCCGGCCGAAAGCCCACTCTAATGAAAATAAATCAATGAATCTTTGCGCTCTCTGTGGAAATAGTCAGTGCTCTATCGTCCTCCACCATACCTCTTGTCATTCATTCAATCCGTCTTGCAGCAATTACATTCTCACCTTCACATATGCAAGTGAGAAGGATGATGGGTCACCATGTGCAATTTGATAAGCTATAATGCTCAACCCAGGCTTGTTGGAAACTTACGCGAATGACTTACATTTCTGCCAAATTGTAATGTTGCTCAGGGTGCATCCTGCTTCAATTTCCAAACTACACATCCACAAGAGGCTGTACAAGCCATAACATTAATCATGACCCAGCACAGTATTCCTAAAAAAAAACCCAAATGGCTGCAAAATTGTAGCAAAATGCTATTTCAAGCTAGCATTAAATAATAAAAACATGCTAGCTTTATGGCAAGACATGCTAATTCATGCTAGCATTGTGCTGAACATGATAACAACATATAATGTGACAGTAGCTCAATAGCTCAAATGTGTTAGCCCAGCATGCTAAAAATGTTAGCAACATATCTATAAACATGCTAAAAACCATGATTCATGTTAGCATAATGGTAAACCACTATTAATATTGTAAAAGATCATGTTTAAAAAGTTACTTAAAAAGACAGAAATGCTTACAATGAGTAAGCCATCAGTTAAAAAAGCTAACAACATCTTAGTTCAAAATAGCTTAATGTAAAACACAGTAACTCAACGTGCCTGATATGTAGCAACATACTCTAAAGCATGCTAAATCAAGCTGGAAATTTGTTAAATGTTTCTTAAAACTTACAATAAATAAAACAGCAATGCCTTAAAATGTGTTCATTTATGCTAACAATGTGGTAAAGCGTTAAAATATATCAAATGATGTTTATGATATTAATGGAATTTTAAATCACTCTAGCAGCTTGTTAAAAATGCAAGAAACTTTGTATCAACTTGCTAATTAATGCTACCAACATGTTAAAATGTGTTTTGAGGCTTTTTAATAAATCATTTTCCCAGGTAGACTAATCAAGGAACAAAATCTATTTATATTGTACTGCCTTTGGTGTTCTTGTCTTGGTTGACAATGCAAGTGATAAAAATAGCTTTTCACTTGGCCATTTTGTCTGCATGAACCCTCATTCTGCTAATGCTACCTATTGATTTACTTCATTCATTACTTTTTTTTTAACAGCTGAGACAAAAGGTATTATTACGAGGGAAAAATCTCAATTTTCCTGTGCAGTTACAACTGCCAGGGTTTGCTGAATTTATAAGTCACAATGTGAATGCAGTGTAAATAGTGGGGGAGTATAAATAATAAATTGTTTACTATTGTATAATGTATTCATATTGATTTCAGCAAAATAATTTGTATGCCTCTCTCAAACTGCTTAACGTATGTTCGTACATTGCTTCAGAATCAATGAAGTATAAACAGGGTTGTTTGCCCTTGCTGGTCAAATTTTCTTTAAGGATTATGGGATTTTCTTTTGGAAGCCTTTCATGTGTATCAGTATAATAATCATGAGCTACTTTGGGTAGAAATAAAAACCAATATTGCCTACTGTGGAGTAAAAAAAAAAAAACATACATTATGTATAGAGTCTACACTACCATTCTAAAGTTTGGGGTTGCTAAGATAAGGTTCATTTAATACGTTTCTTCTGTTGCTAACACTTGCAACACTACCACAAATAAATCACCTTATAAAACTTAAACTATCAAACGTCACGCCTTCAACTTCTTTTTACATTATAGCAACAACAACATAGTAAGTTGTACAACATTTTAGTAAGCTAGAGTAATGTCAGCACTGTGTTAAAACATGCTAATTAATTGGTAACATCAACATGGTAGCAACGTGTCATGATTAGCAACAATTAGCCATTTGTTAAAAGTGTTAAAAACATGAAAATGTTTAGCATATTGTTAAACATGCTACAAACATTGTGTGAATAATCTACCATTTTTTAAACATATTCAAAAAGGCTGAAACATGTTTATTTATGCTATCCATAAATGCTAACTGTGGAATGAACCGCCAACTTATCCAGTATGTTTGCCCTTCCAGCTGCAACCCATCACAGGGAAACACCCATACACTCTCATTCACACACATATACTACGGACAATTTAGTTTACCCAATTTACCTATAGCGCATGTCTTTGAACTGTGGGGGAAACCAGAGCACCCGGAGGAAACCCACGCGAACACGGGGAGAACATGCAAACTCCACACAGAAATGCCAACTGAACCAGCCGAGGGTCGAACCAGCGACCCTCTTGCTGTGAGGCGATAGCACTACCCACTGTACCACTGTGCCGCCCTATCAAAGTACTATACATGTTAATTCATACTAGTAGTAGCATTGTGTTGAACATGGTGGTAACATGCTAAAATAATTTTTGTATTTATACTCCATACTTGCAATATGTAAAAATATCATAGTCCTGCTGGCAACATGGTAAATCATCTAATGTAATCTAATGTAATCTAATGTTAAAATGTAAAACAAACAAACAAAAAACGATACATTTGTTTGATACATATTTGTTTATGCTAACAATACAGGTTAACGAAGTATTATAAATGCTTATTAATTTTAGCATTGTGTTAAACATAGCAACTTCATTCATTCATTCATTTTCTTTTTGGCTTAGTCCCTTTATTAATCTGGGGTCGCCACAGCGGAATGAACCGCCAACTTATCCAGCATATGTTTTACGCAGCGGATACCCTTTCAGCTGCAACCCATCACTGGGAAACATCCATACACACTCATTCACACTCATACACTACAGACAATTTAGCTTACCCAATTCACCTGTACCGCATGTCTTTGGAATTGTGGGGGAAACCGGAGGAAACCCACGCAAACACGGGGAGAACATGCAAACTCCACACAGAAATGCCAACTGACCCAGCCAGGGCTCGAACCAGCGACCTTCTTGCTCTGAGGCGATTGTGCTACCCACTGTGCCACCGTGCTGCCCCACATAGCAACTTGGTAGAATATATTTTTTAATTCATGCGTGCAAAATACATGTTAGCCATGCTGGAAATATGTTTATTCATCTACCAACATGGTTATGGCATGTTTATTCATATTAGCAACAAGTTAAACACGCTAAACAAGATGTTGCTAACACGCTCAGTACACTGCTAGTATGGTTAGCACAGTGCTAACATGTTCATTTATTGCTAACATGTTAATTGTTGTGTGAAAATACATTTTTTGTTTTACCACCCTTTTGTGAGGCTACTTTGGGACACTATTAAGAGTTAGAAAAAATACTAAAGGATGAAAAAAAAAAAGAAAATTCGTTGTTGTCTTTCCTCTCTTCATATATTTTGAATAACATTTTACGTAATCAAAATGGAAGCCTTTTGACCCTATTTTAGTTTTGTATACAAATATTGGTAAGACATTTTTTTTCAAACTCAAAATCCAAGTACATATGAAAGCAAACAGCATCATCATAACCACTCTTACTGTGCATACTTACAGTAAGTATGATGGTATAAACCCATCCACTATGACATTTAGCAAAAGCATGAAGCATTATGTCCTCTCTAACAGGCACAAGTCATTTGTGGGAGTAATAGCGACTATCTTGGTGGAGATGATGGCGTCGGAGAACAGCATTTATCCTCTGTCCCCACAGAAATGGACTGTACAGAGGTGAAAACGCAGCCAGCGAGTGCTTGACAACATCAATGCCAGGGGTAAATGGACTCGCAATTTTCCTGTTGAATCAAGGGACACATCTTCACAAACATGTCACGAAACAAATCGCCTGGCCAAGAGGAAAGATTCGATTTGAGTTTGCTCTGCTGAGGGTCTCAAATCAGAAGTGCTGGTCAAAGAAAAGGTCCTACGCTATTTACTGAGGTCAAACACAGTGGATTTGCATGCAAATATAAATGTAAATCTGGTCTTACAAGAATCCACCTTAGTGTGTCATAATAATAATAATAATATTAACAATAACGACATATCTCATTTATAATTTCTTCAATATTAATATTTTTTTTGTATTTTTTATTATTAAACAAATCATTAAAACTATCTAAAAATAATGATAATTATAATTCATCATACATTTTTATTATTAGTAGTAGTAATCTAAATTATATATATATATATATATACACACACACACACACACACACACACACACACACACACACGCGATAATAACATGATACAATAATAATTATTATCATTTTTTATATTTTTATTATTATGATTATTCAATTGATACAATTTGCTGAATATGTGTATATAAAAATATTTTATTACATTATAGAATTAATTATTTTATAATAATAATCATTTATAATATTTATAATAATATAAAAATCACTTTATATATATAACAATATAATTGTATATTACTGCAGCAAAAATTAATATTACACTATAAATTTAAAAAAAAATTAAAACAACCACATCTTTTATGTTATCAGAAGCATTTCCCAAACTGTTTATCCACAGTTTGGAAGCAGCAGGACAATTGAAAACACTAAATTATAAATTATAATTTGTATGTAAGCTCTAGAGAGGATTGACTCCTCTCTAGTCCTTCCGCAAGATCTTGTCTTAAAGCCTATGCTTCCTTTCCTTTTCTTTGCTTCCATCTCTAGGGAACTATTGCTCACGATAAGGAAAAGGCACAGAATTACCTTCCTGTCGCCTGAATTCATGCTCAAGTGAAACTGTGGAGCATGACTTCGTTTCCCCAAGCCCTCAGTGGCCACTTGCAAACATTCATAATTGCATTTCTGCACATTTCTCAGATGCATTTAAACAGATATGTTGTATATTAGGCTGTGCGCCGGATACA
This sequence comes from Danio choprae, assembly GCA_903798125.1. Taxonomy (NCBI): domain Eukaryota; kingdom Metazoa; phylum Chordata; class Actinopteri; order Cypriniformes; family Danionidae; genus Danio; species Danio choprae. The sequence goes on from CAIGQW010031024.1 coordinate 4,558,386, forward strand.
GTTGTGCCAACCATGTGAAAAATGTGTTTCTTCTGCAATGTTCTGTGTGCAAGCGTGATCTAATTTGCCACATTAAATAAACAGAAATCAAATGCAGATACCTCCTTAAAAACCAAATTACGCCTCGGAGTCAAGGAATAAAAAATTGCTTTGGTCCCACATGGGTAAATAATGAATGTAAGAAGCATGGCGAAATATACTAAATCTGCATTTAGATGGAAATGTTTTTACAAGCATAACCCCCTGGAGATTGTCCTTTTGTTTGAAATTCTGCCGTTGTTTTTAATCTTCCTTTGTCCGTCTGAGGTCGAGCCAAAAAGAAGGTACAATATCAACCTAGGCTCAGGAAAAATAGGTGCCCGTGGCAGCACTTCTGCAAAAAACAATAGTATGTTGCTTCTTGAATGTTTCCAAGTTGAAGGAAGAAAAAGGCAGGGATTAGTAGCCGATAAACGAAAACTTGAATCAAACAATAATCCAAAACTATGTGGTAGCCTATCAAGGATGACTGGCACATGAACATAAACAAAACAACAACATAAAGTCTTCCAGGCATGTTTCCCTCTCGTTCTTCACTGCCGTTCTCACTCTGAGCCGAGTCAAACCATTTCTGACATATGTTTGTATGCATAGACCCCCCCCCCCCTCCCCATATCTTAATCCCATCCAGGTCACGGAACCAATGCAACCTGTCCAATTCTACCAGTTTACCTCTGAGAAGGATCTGAACCACATCTCGGACATGGGAGAGCTGGGTTTGCTGAAAAGGATGCAATAGACTGCTGTCTCTAGTTTGAGTCAGTAGTGTCCCTCTTAAGACCAGGGGAGTGAGGTTTACCCGCAAAACTCTTACTATCTGGCCCAGGTTTTACTCGCCTCTCTATTCCTTACTCCTATCTGGGTCACGGCACCATTGTAAACTATACATTTTTTTGTTGTCTGGCTCCAGGTGGGATTTGAACCCCATATCGTGCATTGGATGCAGGTACATTAACAAGGATGCAAAAAACAGTATCCTCTCAATGTCTCTCTTGAAACCCAAAAGGGTGATGTTTACCTGTAAAGCTATATTGTTAGATGGCCTCCATAACCCTCATCCCTCTACGTGTACTGTAACTCCCATTTGGGTCACTGCACCAATGTAACCCAATTGTGCAAGCAAACCATTGTGTTCAGCATATGTTCTATGTACAAAGGTGGAGTTCAGAAATCAAATGGTCATCGAATGGTACGAAAAGGTTAATGCTCCATCATTAAGTCATACCCTAAATCTAATCAATAATTCATGTGATACAAATGTAATTCCTGAAGCCTTTACAGTATTAACCCTGCTTTTACAGGGCTTTCACAAAACTCATACCTTAGCGATACGCAACAAGTACGTTTGGAAATGCCTTACTCATTAAGACCAATATATGATGCAAACATGAAACTGTATAAAGCTACATTCCCACAACAACAATGAAATGGATGTACTACATACAGAAAACAACCTTATTTACACAGATTAGTTATTAGTATGGGGCGACACGGTGGCGCAGTGGGTAGCGCTGTCGTCTCACAGCAAGAAGGTTGCTGGTTCAAGCCCCGGCTGGGTCAGTTGGCATTTCTGTGTGTTTGCATGTTCTCCCCGTGTTCGTGTGGGTTTCCTCCGGGTGCTCCGGTTTCCCCCACAGTTCAAAGACATGTGTTGTAGGTGAATTGGGTAAGCTAAATTGTCTGTAATGTATGTGTGTATGTCCTGGTCCTCCAGGTTGGGGGTTGAGCGTTGGGCTAACAACCCACCTCATAAAAAACAAGATGTTACGAAACACCAACATGGTGTGGCTAAATATTAACTTCGATATAAATGGCCCTGGGAGTAAGTAAGTTATTAGTATTATTAGTAGATCGTAAAGTCACTTTGTAAAGAAATACTACATACCTGTGCACATGCAGTCCTGTAGTCCAGCAGTATTGTTTTGGGTATCAAGAGCAATTTATGGATGACTAAAGACATGCATGACTAAAGACTTGAGTTTTTGTAGTTAACCAGAAAATCTTTTTCAAACACTTGCACTCTGAAACCTATTTTCAGAGGTTTGCATTTTCAGGCCCCCAGCACACTATTGCCATGTAAATGAATATAGCCAAAACACATAAAACCTTTTTAATTGTAGATGTCCAATAAACACCCCTATAGTTTACTACAGTGTATTGTTTGCATAGGTAGTGTTGCTTTGTGAAAATCTTAGTAGAGGTAGGCTTTTTTCATTGAGCCTGGGTTGTAAAATATTGATGATTATAGCAGGCAGTTGTCACTGCTTTTCCCCATTTGATGTATTGTGACTATTTGTCGTCGTATTTGAACACCTGAAATACATTAAGTGCTGTCAGAAGCCTTTATCAACACAGAACAGGGAACACAAGACAACAGCTCTAATATATGCAACTCTTACATGGATGTATTTTTTTCTCCTTCTGCCTTTTTTCTCTGCAGGATAATGTAATTGGCTGCTTGCTGACAGTGGCCCCATTGTCTTCAATTACCCAGCAGCCACCAAATGACTGATCGATTGCAGGCCAGGGTTATGTGCTGACGAGTGTGCCTTCTGTAGTTATTTCATTCATTCCTTTCAACAGTGATATCTGAGGGATTTTATCAAATGTTTAGCTTTTATTACCGCAGTGATTGAAAGGAACAAGGCAATTAATGAAAATAAAACATAATAAATGTCAGACATTGAAAAAGAAAAGAAAATTGCATAAAAAAAAAACAAAATGACTGAAATTATTAAGAGAAAAAAAGTTACCAATTTTCTTTTTTCTTTTATTTAATAAATAAAGAAATAATAATAAGCATTATTATTATTATTATTATTATTATTATTATTATTATTATTATTATTATTATTATTATTATTATTATTCATTCATTCATTTTCTTTTCAGCTTAGTCCCTTTATTAAGCTGGGGTCGACACAGCGGATGAACCGTCAACTTATGCAGCATATGTTTTACACAGCAGATGCCCTTCCAGCTGCAACCCATCACTGGGAAACATCCATACACACTCATTCACACACATACACTATGGACAATTTAGCTTATCCAATTCACCTATAGCGCATGTCTTTGGACTTGTAGGGGAAACCGGAGCACCTGGAGGAAACCCACATGAACACAGGAGATGCAAACTCCTCACAGAAATGCCAACTCACCCAGCCGAGGCTCAAACCAGTGACCTTCTTGCTGTGAGGCGATTGTGCTGCGCCACCGTGACGCCCCATTATTATTATTATTATTATTATTATTATTATTATTATTAATTTTATTTTTATTATCAACAACATCATCATCAGTCATTCAATCAACCAATTAATAAATAAATACTTTTTAAAATATTGGTGATGACTTAAAAGAAACGTACTAAAACAGACATTAAAAGTAACAACTAACTCAATTCTATTAACATTATCCAAACTCTTCCTTAAATGCTTTTTAATGGTTGCCATGGCAACATAGACACAGAGCTACTACAGCAAAATTTGAGTGTACTGTAATTTCTCTTGCCGATGCTACTTTTACAGACCACCACTTTGGCAATTTGCCCATTTTGGCTAACATTTTCCCGTGGATCTTTTTCTCAGTTACTCAACCACAAGCCGAGACTGTCCCGCAGGGTCTTTTTGTGTACAAGCACTCGCAAAGCACGGGCCCACTGAGCCTGAAACAATCATGTGTCCACATATCCTTCGCATTCGAGGCAAACATTCATGGCAGGAGCAAGTGGCCCAGAAGTAAATCTAAATACGCATCATTTCCACCAAAAACAGCCTGTTTTGTTTTATTCGTAGTCTTACAGGGGACATATTACAAAAATCTGACTTCTTCAGTGCTTAAGTGCTATGATCAGATGCATCTACCACAGTGGTTCCCAATTCCAGTTCTCGGGCCCCCTTCTGCCCTGCACATTTTGTTTGTCTTCCTTACTTAACACATCTGATTCAGATAATCAACTTATTAACAAAGAGATCTGAACTTATCCTTGTGTGTCAAATATAAGAGACATACAAAATGTGCAGGACGGTGTGGAACGAGGACCAGAATTAAGAACCACTTATCTACCAACACAAAAAAACATGAAAAAGACAACAAAGTAAGTGGACATTCACTCAGAATGCATTTTTCCATTACAATGTGTTTGTTTTTCTTAATGTAAACATGCGTTGTCAGACATGTGTGACTGTTATAGGAGCACCACATTTTTAAGACATCAAGTGTGAAGTAAATAGAATAACAACTTTTACACACACCACTATTTATCAATGTCATTTCCAAATCAGAAGAACTCAGAGGCAAACTTCTGTTTACAGTAGCAAGTTGGCATGACTACTGTTTTACTGAACAGCAAGATGGTGGAGGTGGAGGTGCTTTTTTAAAAATCAGTTTTTACACACAAAGATGAGTTCTGTGTGAATGTCTTCTAAGTATTCAAGCAAAAATGTGCCATTCTGATGCTGATCCCCTTAAGCCGGGGACAGACCAAGTTGACATCAAAGAACTAGCAATGATGAAAATCTACTTTGTTGTCACCTCGGGTTGGATCTGTCTGGTCCCGTCTAAACACAACAAACAGACTACAGCTGATTGAAATGAGTATGTGTGTTTTTTCCCCCACAGCTGTAGGTGGCAGTACACTGTAAAAAAATGCTGGGTTCCACACAATTGCTTCAACACAAATTAAGTTGATTTAATTGTTTTTACAAATGAAAGTAGATTGAACATAAAATTAAGTTGTTTGAAAAAACTCAAGAATTGTGTTAATTCAGCTCATTTTAAATAAGTAGTTTGAAGAAGCAGCAAAAAAATTGTCATCTGTTGTTTGAGTATTGTTTTTCCACAAAGGGAAACCGGAACTAGTGCTGCACGCATACAAACCGTAAATAAAGTAGCATTTAAGTACCATATTCTCAGTACATCTCGTTCACCACAGAGAGATTCACTCATGCAAATATCAAGTCTGATAAGCTGATAATCCACATCAGAACAGAGCAGTAACAATATAGTCGGACACTACGGACAATTTAGCTTACCCAATTCCTGGGCGGGGGGTATGGATGGGTGGGGTGTTGTGTGGTGTTGGGCGATCACAAAGTGGAGAGTGGGGGCGGGGGGGAGATGGGAAAAAAGTGGTTCGGTATTATTAACTCCTAAAACTGTGTCAAGCGACTGCGCTCCCAAACAGTTCATTGCCTTTCATCTTTTGTTGTTTCTGTCAGAATAGCAGTAAAATGCCCTGCCCTCTTTTGGAAAGCAGCCGTTCATTTACATTTAAAGGGACACACACACACACACACAAACTATGTGATTTGCTCTCAGTCAAATATATGACACGCAGCATGACAGTTACGGCGTATTTTTTTAAGCTGAAACTTCAGTCACATTCTGGGTACGCCGAAGATTTATTGCACACCTTATGAAATGGGACATAATATGTCACGTTTAAGTGGGACCTCCAATAGCGTCTTTCATCGTCTGCCTCCACAGATCCGCCAAAACAGCACTTGAGAAGTGGAATCATTGGATTAAAAACTAACAGGTGCGCTCATATGGGCTGTCGTAATGACATTTCCTTTCTGAAAGTGTCTCACATGAGATGTTCTCCCCCGGAAACCCCCCAGAGGATCCCGACATATTCACAGCGCCATGAATATTAACCAAGCCCAGGGCGTCTGAGCTCAATATCTGCTGTCTTCCTTCCTGTCGCTTGCTCAAATACACACACATACATAAAGATACTCCGGGTCCAGAGGCTTGACTACATTTCCCGCGCTCGGTTAGGTAATGGCACATTTATTTAGTCTGATACGATGTTGGCGCTGAACTCAAGTCGCATTGGAACACAAAATTTACCTGCTTTACATACAAACTAATTTCTGTTGATTAAATATTTGGGCATAAAAACTAAAAGTATCTTAGAGGTTGACTCTATTGTTGATTGCACTTGCAAATGCGCTATTTTCACTTAGTGCAAAAAGATGTTGCCCATAAATAAACTTTCTGTTTAATTATTTATTTTCTTACTATTTACTTATTGCATTATGTATAAACAAATGTCTTAGAAACTTTCAAACACAAATCCAAGACATATAATACTTTGTTTAACAGTGTCAGAGTGTATATGCACACAATTGAAGGCAAAATTAAACATTTATTTTAATTTTTTTTTTTTTATATATATTCACCAAGTGATGTTTAACAGAGAAAGGAAATTTTCACAATATGTCCTATAATATTTTTGTTCTTCTGGAGAAAGTAGATATTAGTAGATATGTTACTGGCAATGTGTGCGGTATTGTATAGAATGCCTAGGAAATGTATAGAATGCCTGATGGTTTTGGGTATGAAATATCAGTTTTTGTAAAGATTTTGCATACTTTTCCTATGCATTCTATACAATTCCTAGGCATTATATAGAATGACAAGTATCATTTAAGCAAAGTGGTAGAAGAGCAATTTTTGGTAACTGGTTTTGATTTTAAAAAACCTGTTTTTAGCAGCATTGGCTCTTACTTGAGATAATTCATCATAGAACAGTTGTTGCATGTCAACATGGCGTGATTGCTGTCCTAGCACTACACTCCCTTCCGACATGGTCACACAACAATCCACAGGGAAACGTTATGGGAGAGCGTCTGTGGAACCTCAGCCGGATAATATACACTGATGTCATAAGAAGAATTATGGAAATATTGTCTGTGATGTGGTAGTGGAACCTCGTACCAGCAATATGCTGTCTTACAATAACATTCAACACACATGTGCTTTCAAAACATTGAGTACGTTTACATGGACACCAATAATCCGATTTTAATGTGATTAAGACAATACTCTGCTTAAGAGTCTACCATGTAAACAGTGATTTTTGATTAATTTAATCTGATTAAGGTCATAATCGAACTAAACAGAAATTGAATTAAGACATTATTGAAGTGCAGTACAGACATGTAACTATTACCTTTTGTGTAGGATTTTCACCACATTTTGTGACAGGGTATTCCATACACACAGGGCTCTACACCCCCTGAGTCAGTAAAGGACCACAGATACCTGCATCGTGAAATGTGGATGTTTTTTTCCCATACGGCGTGCGTTATCAAATTCCATTAAACAATACTGTTCCAGCAGTTCATACTCGCATCCAATATCTCGTTTGACACTGGGGGCATGCATAAAATGTTCCTGAATGAAAGTGAAAGTGCCAAACTGCAGTTAAAGTCAACAAATTAAAAATGAAACACTCCGAAGAAAGCATGGATAGCGTGGTGACACGAAGTTAATCGATCTATGTGCTATAACATGTAAAACGGGATCATGAAAGGAACATTCAAAAAGCAACTTATGTAAACACCTTAATCATATTATTGTCTTATTCAGATTAAAGCAAATAATTTAATTACTGATGTCCATGTAAACGTAGCCAATAATCAGTAGCGGGAAAAATGGCAGGGGTAGGCCAGTTACATACTCTGCCGCACAGCAACTATGCATTTTATAGAATGCCTAGGCAATGTATAAATTAGCAATCATTTCATACTTTGACGTGTGATTGTAGGCATTCTAAACATTTCGTAGACATTCTATAGAATGCCAGATTTCACACATTGCCGGTAACAGATATAATAACAATATTATTAGCCTCCTTAAGATTTTTTTTCTATTATGTATAGAACAAATTACTGTTATCTAACAAGTTGCCTAACTTACTGAGCCAACCTAATTAACCTACAGTAGTTAAGCCTTTAAAATGCACTTTAAGCTGATTACTAGTGCCTTTCAAAATAATTTGTCAAATATTATGTACTGTCACATATTTTGGCAAAGACAAAATAAACTAGTTGTTATAAATTAGTTATAAAAAATATTATGTTTAAAAATGTGTTGAATAAATATTTTCTCCAATAAACAGCACCTGGAAAATATGTTTTTAATAATTATAATGCCACAGGAGGGCTTATCATTTTTGCCTATAACTGTATATTATAAATGTATATTGACTAATCTAAGATTCCATAATAGTTACGTTTGAAAAGTTAAAATAAGTGTACTTATTAACAAAATTAGAAAAACTAAAGCTATTTTTTAGTATAATAAAAAAAACAACTAAATTAAAATATAGAACAAATAGTTTAAACTGGGTGTCACGGTGGCGCAGTGGGTAGCACTATCGCCTCACTGCAAGAAGGTCATTGGTTCGAGCCTCGGCTGGGTCAGTTGGCATTTCTGTGTGGAGTTTGCATGCTTTCCCTGTGTTCGCGTGGGTTTTCTCCGGTTGCTCTGGTTTCCCCCACAAGTAAAAAGACATGCGGTATAGGTACATTGGGTAAGCTAAAATTGTCTGTAGTGTATGTGTGTGAATGAGTGTGTATGGGTGTTTCCTAGTGATGGGTTGCAGCTGGAAGGGCATCCGCTGCGCAAAACATATGCTGGATAAGTTGGCGGTTCATTCCGCTGTGGTGACCCCAGCTTTATAAAGGGATTAAACCGAAAAGAAAATGAATGAATAAATAGTTTAAACTAACACTCTCGGTACACTTTACTTTTTCAAAATAAGAATTTACAGATGACTAGTGTAATTTTACCGTGGTGGTTAGACAAGGAAAGTAGGCAAAAATCTGCACAGAATCTGCAGCAAAGTGTCCTTATTTACACCATGGGCATCCCATGAGAGCAGTTTCAATGGAGAGTGAAGCTAAGAGGCCGAGGAAATCTTTATGCAGACTCTGTCTCACTCATTGCTGCTGCTGACGCTAAAAAAGAAAGGCACGGGTGGTCCTCGAATGCCAAACCAGACTCCAAGCAACTGATGCAGATGGCAGCAAGCGGGTCAGGGACCAAGAGACTCTGTTTCTACGGCCCGGCCTGCAACCCTGCAAGTGCCCGATAAGAAGCAGAAATCAGAGGCACGCTTGTGAAACACACAGCCTCGCCAAAGTTCAGACTCGGGACCTGGTTTTGCACTGCAGAGCGTGAAGAGTTTGCGTCTACAAAAGACTTTTGAATTCAAGCTTTGCAGCAGCATTTTCCTTTCGCATGGCACGTGGGCACAGTAACGCTGCCGCTGAGAGCCAATGCAGGCATTAGAGTGAATGATGACAAGTCTTTAGATGGCAATGTGAGGAAATGAGGCTTTTCTGCAGATGAAAGTGTTCTTCGCGCACTCTCTATTTACTGCAGATGGAAGCAGCGGAGGGCAGAATCCAGCCGAGAGGGATTTATCACCGATGTCCAAAAAGGCTCATCAGTGTCTGGTCAGGGAAAAGGTGTGCGCTGGTAATTACCGAGAGATGAAAGGACTAGCAAAAAGCAGTTTAAAAGGCATGGTTCGCCCCCAAAAATGAAAATTCTGTTATCATTTGCTCAGGTCGTTCCATAGCAGAGTGGTTTTTCTCTCATCAGTGGAGCACAAAAGGCGAAATTTTGAATGTTTTGAACTTTTAAGGATCAAAAACAACATTTCTCATGAATGAAGAGAGAAAATTTTGGCAAATGTAATTTCTAATTGAACCATTCATTTAAAAACTTTTTTTTAATAAAACAACAAGCTTTTTCAAAAGGGTAGGTCATGACAAACAAACAAACAAACAAACAAACAAACAAACAAATAAATAAATAAAGAGTGAAACTGCACTAGCATTCTGTGCTAGTTTGATGGTAATTAGTTTTGACTTGAGCGAAATGTATAGTTGATCCATCTTTCTGTGTTTTTCCTTGTGTTTCTCTGGGGGAGCTGCTAGACAGAATGACAGATAGATGGATAGACAGAACAGCACAACACAGATTTTCAGGCAGAGTGACAATGACAGACAGATGAATAGATAGTCAGAATGACAGACAGATAAACTAATAGATGAGCAGATCAATAGCAACAGACAGATTAAACAGACGGCTGAAAATAGAAAGGCAGAAAATAGGCAAATAGATAGAATGACAGATAGATAGAAAGGTGAATAGAAGGAGGGAACAACAGACAGATACATAAACTGCACATTAGACTGATAGATAGAGTTTCATTCATTGAAATGACATACCGTAAGCCTCAAACACTATTGTTTCCTAATTCTCATGTAAATCCATAGTGTAAAATCCCGGTGAAAATCAGGCAAAATTGGAACAAAACACAGAAGGTTGCACATTGGGTCATTAATATGAACACCCCAGGTTGTGTTTGATTGGCCACAAAGTTTCCTAGTGAAACTACAAAATTATATATATATATAACAAACTGTCATAAGGTCTGTTTAAATGTATGTTTTGTAGTTTAACGTGTATATTGTGAGATTTTGCCACATATATTTGCAACGAGGCTGAATATGAGTGTTGAACTCCTGAATATAAGTGTTCAATGCACATTTATGCATTGTGTCATAGCATTCAGCTCTTACTGATTTTTGGAAAGTGAAAGGATAGCAATAACTTCAAAACCGTACATACGGAGGCTGATATTAATTCCTGTATGCATTTTCAAACACGTCAAACCCACTCTATAAATCTGAGATCTCTGTCAGTTCCTTTTGTTGGGTATTTTTTTACCAATCTTTCATCCACAACATAATTCAGGAGCTGTTATGGACAGATAGCTAACTCGCTTCTAACGTAAACCTCTTCTTCACTTCAGTTGAAATGGCATACTGCATTTCATAAAACATTTTTGACAACTACAGTTATTTTGCATGTGTGTATTTCAGAATAAATCACGATGTGTGAGTATTAGAGACATATTGGAAGCCAGAGACATATGTAGAGAGCTCTAACAGCAGAGCTCATTAATATCCACAACCCTTCCAAATAAGGTCAAATCAGACCTTTCCATTCTAGGACCAATTCCTTGGGTTGCAAATGGGGTTGTAAAACCATTTCTGGAGATTGTTTGCACTTAACTAAGCCACATACCTTCTACAGAGACATCAGAGAACAGTTTAAACATAATCTATCAATACATTATATGCCACCTTTAAATAGAATGATAGATAAACAGATGAATAGACAGAGTTGTAGTTATAAATACAAACAGATTGGCAGACATGGTAGACTGCACTGCTTCTATCCACTGGGAACAAAAATATGAAAAAACTCACTAATTCAGTCATAGGTTTTGGACATTTTGAGGCTTGAAAAAGTTGTAACTGAGTCAACGAGTGCGCTTGATTGACAGCCGTGCTTCCCACGACTGAACGGATAAAAGTAGATGAATGCTGAGATTCGAGAGAGAAAGTGACTCACTGTGTTCCAGGGTGAAGAGCAGACACACAGCCAGGAGAGACTGGAGCGCAGTCAAGCGGAGCTCCCCCAGCATCCTGAAGGAGAAACACAGAGGAAAAAAAGACAGAGAGCTAGATTAATTATACATTTTGGTCATGTCAAAACTGATTATGGTCAAATTCAATCAAAGAGTGCTAGCACATTTTCAATCTTTTCCAGTTTACAGTAACCAAGTAACGTATTAAAGGCTTGACAGATCAAACAACTCTTGATATCTTTTTGAAAACAACAAAAAACAAAAGATCTGTTGCATCTCCACCATTTGGGTGTTGTACATGAAGTGCTGTGGTTTTCAAAAGTACAGCACTATTTTTTGCCAGGATTATTACAGGATGTAAACAGCGGTGAAATCACACACAACATGTAAGATCGCTTTCTTGCATCTTTCAAAGGCAAGCATATTTTCTGATGTAATACGGTTTCAGAGGGCTGACTGAACAGATCAAATCTCAAGATAGAAAAACAGAACACGGGGAATAAAATGATGAATAGATAAAAAGACAGAGAGACAGACGGATGGATTGAATGACGGACAGACAAACGGATAAAACAACAGACGGACAAAGACTGGCAGAACGGCAGACAGAATGAAAGAACAGACAAAGAGATTGATTGATTAACTACAGACTGATAAATAGACGGAACGACAGATCGACAAACAAAACAAAGTGAATAACAGACAGAGACAGACATAATGGCAAAATGATAGAAGTAGAAGGACAGACAAAAAGACCAAAAGAATAAAAGACAGAATGAAAGAACAACAAAAGAGGGATAGACAGAACCGAGACAGACTGAATGAAAGACAGTAAGATTGAGTGAAAGACAGAATGGCAAACAAACTAACAGACAGAATAAAAGAAAAGACAGAGAGAAAGAAATCTACAGACATTTAGATAGAAAGAATAACAGATAAACTGGCCAAAAGAATGACAGACAGAATTAAAGAACTACAGACAGAGATACAGCCATAATACAAACAGATTATCAGACTGACAGATAGATATATTGCATGACAGACAACCAGATACTATAACAGTAGGCAGACAGAGACAGACACTGACAGAATGACAAATAGACAGAACTGTAGATGAATAGAAAGACGAATGACAGACCGATGACTAAAATAATGATGGACAGAGTGACAGACAGAACTACAGGAAAAACTGAAAGTGACAGACAAATAAAAGGACAACAGACAGACAGACAGATCTATTGAATGACAGACAGATAGACAGACAGACAAACAGATACAACAACAGACAGACAGAGACACTGAAAGAATGACAAATAGACAGAAGTGCAGATGGCTAGATAGATGATATGACAGACAGGTGACTAAAATAAGGATAGACAGAATGACAGACAGAACTAAAGAGAAACTGACAGACAGACAGACAGACAGACAGACAGACAGACAGACAGACAGACAGACAGACAGAGACAGACAGACAGACAGACTGACTGACTGACTGACTGACTGACTGACTGACTGACTGACTGACTGACTGACTGAC
>CAIGQW010031024.1:4571216-4589390 GCA_903798125.1 Danio choprae
GACTGACTGACTGACTGACTGACTGACTGACTGACTGACTGACTGACAGACAGATAGATAGATAGAGCAACTGATAAAAGACAGTATAAAAGAACAACAGACAAAGTGAAAGTTAGACAGATACAACAGGTAGACAGACAGATAAAGACAGAACAACAGACAATCACTCAAGCAGGTTTTCAATTTTGTATGGCCACCAAGTATATAAATACCCGACAAGCCCACTTTACATTATTACGGGCAGAAAGTCTTCAGCACAAACCAAGTGTGAGAGAGACAAAGAGCCGCCAGTAAATAATAGATGCTGCGGTTTCGACTCGCTGTGGCCAAGGGCGAAATACAAACCGCTTTCTGAGAGATTGGACACGAGTTACCAGTGTGCGTTACAGCGGGCTGCTCACCTGCTCCCAGCCAAAGACGAGTGCAAGGACAAATAGAGAGATGAGCTGTCCGGCGCGTCTGAGTGAACGAGACAAACGGTTAATTTGCGGCCGCAACAGTCAATTAATCGCTCAAAATTAATTTGATTTCATCTGATGGGTTAAATGGACAGCATATCAATTCAATCTAAGCTGGATCTTCCATCTTGCATCATGACAGAGATAGATAGATAGATAGATAGATAGATAGATAGATAGATAGATAGATAGATAGATAGATAGATAGATAGATAGATAGATAGATAGATAGATAGATAGATAGATAGATAGATAGATAGATGGATAGATGGATAGAATGATAGATGGATGGATGGATGGATGGATGGATGGATGGATGGACGGAAGGATGGATAGATGGATGAATGGACAGACAAAAAATGTAGACAAACAAAAAAAATGTAGACAGACAGACAGACAGACAGACAGACAGACAGACAGAAAAGAATGATAACATCCCAATAAACACCTAGAATAAAAGAGACAAATACACAGAACGACAGATGGACAGATAGACAGAATGACAGACAGATTGATGGAATAAACAATACAAACCGAAACAAAAGATTAGATAGAGAATACAGAATAACAGACAGACAGAGAGTGGCACACAGATAAACATACATAGACAGAATAACAGTCGATTGAATACGTAAAAATTCATTTGATCTCCTCTAACAGTTTCCTGCATTGGCTTGTTTTGCATTCCCAACAGGTGGAGGGTCTGTTCTACTGTACATTCCTGTCCATGTGACCTCCACAACTTTCATCTCAGCCAGAAATCATGGGAGTCTATCTGGTAATTGTATCTGCAGGCTGGAGCAGTGCAGCTTTTCGCTGGCTGTCACAGGCAGGTGACAGATGACAAACCGAGAGCCTCCTACATGGAGGTAGGCGAGTGTTTGTGTACACAAACAAACACCAAGACAAACCCACACACACAATGAAAGCACCGATACTCAAACAAAAGGAAGTCGACATTCTTGCAGGAATGTCGGATCTGGTAGATGGTTCTTGGCATATAAATGCACACAAGCGCAGAGTCCCTTACAGCTCAGTCCATGAATCTGTTTGTATCGTAAACGTTTTTCTTTCTCGGAGGTTTAGCACGGTTTAGATGCTGCCCACTCTCTCTTCACTGTGGGAAGGCAATTGTGCACTGGCATGTGCTAATCCTGCTGTTGTCTTGCCCAGCCTGGGCTCTCTGATCCTGGCAAATCATCACGCCAGACCTCTGCAGACTCCCACAGCCTGCGGCCTCTGTCAACTCACCCGGAGTCAGTCTTGTTAGCGCTAAAGCAAACTTTCACGACTGCTCATAATTGAAGCTAGAGGTTTGCTCACACAAGGAGAGATGCACAATCTTTTTTAAAAATCTTTTGAAGAGCTCATTTGATGCTGAGTAATTTTCCTTTAGCATGCGATGTATCATTTCGAGCAAAAGTCTGGAAAGCTCCAGCAAAAGGGACTTATTCTATTAGCTTGCAGCAAAATGCATGTCATGAAACCAGTCGAAACCCTTCCCACTTATTTTGTCATGCTCTGCGCAACTTCAGTGTGAAGCACAAGTAGTACTGAATAAACAAACTTGTATTACATGGTTCACAGACAACAGGAAAGCATGTGGATGAAAACAATGTGGATGATGACTTCAGTTTTATATGTAGTCATTGTGTACATGGTCCAACTAGGATTGTGACAGTGATGTGATTTTCCCAATGGTTAACTGATGTGTGACAACAGCAGTAATGGCGTTCTCACCAGGGGTGGGGTGCTTTTAAATGGCTCAATTTTGTTTAATCACTTTCACTTTCTAAATAATGACAATTGGGCATCGGTTACTTACATAGATGACAACAAAAGAGTTTAATGACAATCTCACGTATATTAGCTATCATGATTTTTCAACAAATTTAAAGTTTTTTATTTGTTTGTTCATTTACTTATTCATGTACTTATGTCCAAGTCTACAATGTACTGTATTATAATACAAATTACTTGTTTTGGAAAAAATTTTCATAACTTTCTCAGAATACATTTATGCAAAAAGTATGCAGTGGTTAGCACTGTCGCCTCACAGCAAGAAGGTCTCTGGTTCAAGTCCCGGCTGGGCCAGTTGGCATTTCTGTGTGGAGTTTGCATGTTCTTATCGTGTTCACGTGGGTTTCCTCTGGGTACTCCGGTTTCCCCCACCAAAGACATGCACTATAGGTGAATTGAATAAACTAAATTGGCCGAAGTGTACGAGTGTAAATGAGTATGTATGGATGTTTCCCCGCTGTGTAAAACATATGCTGGAATAGTTGGCGGTTCATTCCCTGTGGCGACCTGTGAGAAGAGAAGCATGTGCTATTTTGTTTTGGCACTTCAAAAGTCAATATTTATAAATGGAAAGTTTAGAAAGCAATTGTGTCCAACCATTTTACCATCTTCGCTGGAACTCTTGTTTGGCTAGCAACAAGAGTAAACATCTGCAAGTCTAATTATACAAATAAACCATGGTTTGGAACCAAAAAACAATCATATGAACACAATCCTGTGGGGGGAAAACAAGGGAGGACCATTCAAACTCAGGGTGAGACTAGGGAATCAAACATAATGTTAAAGCACTCTAAAAAGATATGGTAATTGCAGATTATTGCAAAGAACAATGCGTTTCCTACATGAACATCAGGTGGTCAATCAGATTGCATTGGGTTTGCTGCTCAATCTGTGTGGTCTGGGCTTGTACACAGTGAAAAGTATATATTTTTGAATAATAAAGCATATTATTTTATTCTAATACAAAAAAAAAACAGAATAGAGGTCAGTTCAGTTTGGGATGTTAGAAACACAAGGGTGTTTTTATCTGAAATAAAAATCCTGAGAATGTTCCTTTTACTTTCCATCTATTATCAGTGGTGAAATGAATGAGAATTTTCTTTGATTTCATTCTCCTATAGGCAGAAACCCAAGGAGGACAGTTACAAAACATCTTAATGCATCCATCATTCCCAGCCTTGCTACTTCGAGTTATTGGACGCAGTCATGAATCAAGCTAAAGTGTCGCTCCCTCAAAACACACACATACACTTTGATACAAACAGTCTCTGCACACAGAAAGAGATGAGAGTCCTTTATATTTTCCCAATGCCAAGAATTTGCCGTAAATGTCTTTTACACGGTACATTTGCAAAACGATTCTTTTATAGGCTTCCCTGAAACATTTATTGTATCTTTTTGATACGTCTTCACAAATTGTGGCGTTTCTCCAAGACAATTCAGGATCCCGTCTAAACCCCCAGATCTCTATTTGTGATGCACACCAAAAACACTGTGCCTCGAGGGGCACTATAAATGCGCCAAACAAACAAATAACCGAATCACAGCCATTCAGTTCTTTGCATTTGTGGGCACAAAGGAAAGTGCTAAAGAAAAGGAAAAGAAAAACGTGCGCCATAATATGAGTGCTAACATTTGTGCATTCTGCCTATTGTATGGTGAATACAGATGGCGGGTCAGTCTGTCGCCATTAGCAACGACACTAATGTCAACACAGGCAGAAAGTGTCAATCATTCTGAGGAGTGACCTGAGCCTGGAGGTTGAGAAGAAAAGAAATAGAAAGGAAAACAAAACAAAAGGACCAGCATCAATTTCCATGCCATTTCAGGCAAGTAGAAGACTCTAAAATCTCAGTGTCTGGAGCTTTCTCTAAAATCTAGATCTTGTCATCTTAATGTGGAAAAGCTGTTTTTTGGAAGTTGGATTGATGCAGGTATGTCAAGATTGTTTATCATGTTCAAATTAGGTACACTAGTCATCCCAACCAGCGATATAGATAGTTATCAGATAGATAAACAAGTAAACTAACAAAATACAAATAGCATAAATGAAAGATACTGTAAACAGACTGATATATCTAATAATAGACAGAATGACAGACAGAACAATAGACAAGCTAAACAACAGAAAGGACAAAAGAATGGCAGATAAAAAATACATATATGAATAAGCTAATGATTGATTGTTAGGTGAAATTAGACAGAGACAAAGTGACAGACTGACAAAATTTATGAGCAAACAAAAAAATGGAAGCACAAAAAAGAATGAATGACTAAAAAAAACACAGAGCTACAGAATGAAAGACGGTCGATGTAATAAGAATGTCAGATAGATAAAATGACAATCAAAAAAGAATAATTTATAGATAGAAAAACAGTTTAAACGAACAATAAAACAAATAACAACTAGTCAGATTAAACAAAAGCAAGAGTGATAGTTAAAATGAATGATAAATTGATGGACACAATGAACAACAGATTGATAGTGGAATAAAAAGTAAGAATAAAATGAGCTACAAAGAACAAGAGAGCAACCGTTAGATAAAAACAAACAATAAAGTGAAACAACAAACAATAAAATAAATGCTAGAAATAAATAACTAATAGATAGTTAGATAATCAAAAAACAAACAGAGCAATAGTCTGATAACAGAATAATAAAACAAGAAACAGAAAAAACTCAAACAACAGATTCATATTTAGAAAAACATAACAACAATAGATTGACAGTATAATAAAAACAGTAAAACAATAAAATCAATAGTCAGATAAAACTAAAAAATGAACGATAGATCAAAGTCAGACAGAGAAAACAATAAGATTAAACAAGAAATACATCAAATATCAGATAAAACAAACAAAATAAATAGCAGATCAAAAGATTCCAAGATAAAATAAACAATAAAACAACTGATGGATCAACAGTCAGTTAAAACAAACAATAAAAAATAAACTAATAGGCAGATAAAAGACAATAACAAATGAATGAACAGATAAAACAAGCAATAAAATTGTGATGAATCCATCTGATTGTGGCAAAAAAAAAAGATAAATAACTCATCTGCTTAAAAACTGAAATGTTATGTTTAAAAGACATCTAATAGACATCTAAACATAGATGGATTGGCTAAAACAACACTAGATTTGGGCTGTCAGTAAACATCTAATAGACATCTACGAATAGCCCAAAGATATGGACCATAGTCAAATACACAGATTTCACACGAGTATTCGTTAATTGCTGTATATTTGATTACTAGTTTTGGCCTATTCTTAGATGTCTATTAGATGTTCACTGACAGCCTTGTTTTAGACAAGCCGTCTATGTTTAGACATCTATTAGACGTCTATTAGACTTTTAAACACACAAAAAATGCTTGCTGTATAGTTTGTTAGTCAGACAGAATAAAAATGCAAATAGATAGATAAATTAATCAAACAAATGGCTTGAGATCAAGAAAAACTTAAAAACAGACTCTGATTCCAATTTTCCTATGAAATTATGAAACCACGCATGCCTCCACCAAGGTTAAAAAGCACCGAAACTCCAATTTGCATATGCAAAAGAACAAATCGAATGCGAATCAGCCTGGCATTTTGAAAATATCAAGCGGCATGTAAAAGTTGGATACTGATGCTTCGCTGCCATCTGGGAGTAAGAATGTGCTGTAAGACTCATTCAAAACCAAGTCCGTCAATCGCACCATATGGTCAAATCCAAAACACTAGGGATGGTCCACTCCCTGACCAGCCGAACGAATGAATATTTAAAATGTCTGCGCACATAATTGGCGTCTTAGTCAAAAAATGTGAATTGAGTGGATTGAAATATAACAGCCTGCATCCCACCTCATTACTGGACTTCCCAAGCATGCGAACATACAGGTGTGTGTTGCTTCCGTCTGACAGCTTGTCTTGTGTGTTTACATGTGTGTGTGTATGTGCGTGTGTGTGTGTGCGCGTGTGTCCTCTTTCGCTGACATGAAAAGATGCAATTAAGCAGGAGACGGGCGCTCGACACATTAACACTGCGCTGGTGTAAGGATGCTGTCGCTCTCCGACATGAGCTGAAGTGGTTTTCACACATCCCGTTTGGTGATCTCAATAGGCACTGATTGCTTTTAATGTTGCAGGATGCCGCCAGCGAGCGAATGAGGGAATGGGTGTTTGTTTTTTTGCAGAAAGAGTGTCAATATGTCTGCTGCTTTCCTCTTTTTTTTGGGTTCATCCCTATGATGTTCACAGAATTGTTTCTAACTCTGCTGTGCTAAAAAAAGGTGTGTGTGTTTTTTCCAGCACCATCTAGATCAAGATTTTGACACACTGTAAATATTTCTGAAATAATATGCCTGGGTGACTGTATTGTAAAAACAGATATAGCAAGGCTCAAGGAATCATTCTATATTTCTCATAAGCTCAATTTTCATCTGTGTTTATATATTAGAATTATTGCAAATGAAATTACAGTTTTGATGTAAAATTATGCTAACATCATATACTGTAATTGTCACGCTCGTTGTGACCACAAAAGTACGAAACACGGGGATTATCAAAAACATACACGTATTTATTTACAAACTCACGGGAACATCGACATACAGGAATATTGGGGTGAAGACAACATGGGAGGACGATCGGGATGACGTGCTGACAATACAATGCCGGACAACGGAGGACACAAACTAAGGGGTATAAATACAAGGGGAACATGATAAACTGATAAGACACAGGGGATGAACACAGAAAACGTCGGGAAACAGAACAAAGGAATGACATCACAAGGGAAACACAGAACAGACACCTGACAGTAATTAAGTGCAAATCATATTCTTGTAAATATGAAGTCATATACTGTACTTACTCTGACCTGTGTTTAATAAAATATAGAAAATAATAAAATGATTTTGACTAATACGCCTTGTTGACAAATAGGTAAAACTGTATATGAAAATATGAAAAACTTATTTTCCAATGTATAAAGATTTTGAAACTTATTGATTTTCTATTTGTAAATAATACAGATGAACATCAAATAAAAAAAACATATATATGAATATTATGCAATATAAATTATGTAAAATAGTAAATAAATAAAAAAACTAAATGCATACACCAATAAATAAATAAATAAAATATCAAATTAATTGGAAAAAATAATATAAAGGGGGGTTGGGGGTGTTGCCATTTATTAAAATACATTTCAATCCTTCCATGTAGACTGTAGGAAAGTTTTTCAATAGTGGCCAAAGTCTTAAATGCAAGAAATGAGTATTATTAGGGTTGCTATGTAAACAGTTGTGAGCCTTTTAATATGTCATCAATCTAAATATTAATTTCAACAACACCTGTATTTGTTTTGTTTTTCCTCTAATTGAGCTGTTTTGTGAATGGTAATATTTCAGACGTAATACTAGTAATAATGTTAAAATACAGATCTGTTTATACATTTTGAGTGTTGTTTTTCTATTCTGCTGTCTATCTATGTAATCTATACTGAATCCAGAAGATCTGAGGTATGGAATCAAACCTGCAAATCCCAAATGAGCACCAAGGCTCAAATATAAACCACTAAGCCTCCACTATATCACCTAAGCGCTGCTGAAATTAAAATATTGATTTCAGTTAACAAGTAGCATAGACTAATTTGCCTTTTATAGATCCCAGAAAGGACACTAAGGACAAAATGTGGCAGCAGACGTCTTCTCCTTTTCACAACCACCAACTGTGACCTAAAAGTGATTGACTACACCTTTTTTCTTCATTCAGATGGGCAATCCAGCACCTAATTGAGCTTGGCAATGATTGCTTGCTTGGCCGAGGGAGCTGACTTGTCTTCAAATGGACCAAAAGGAGCGGGGGTTCTCCATTTCGACATCTCGGAGTTGAAGCTGCAGCCTTGAAAAATGAGGTGACGGAGCTTACATTGTGGAGGCTCAGCACTGGCAATTTCAAACGTTTCCTGCTTTTAATTTGCGCTCTTAAGCATGCCGACACTTTCGACAGGCGACGGCGAGAAATATTTAACTTGCTCTTCTGTGCATCAAGGTCCCTTTGGCTGCTCCCTGCGGAATCAAAAGTGACTAGAAAGCAGCGCAAATGAGACACGCTGATGTTGGGAAATCAGTACAAATGACGTTTGTGTAGATCCACTGTCACGTGCATTAGCGATCAATAAGAAGTCACAACAGTGAACCACAGAGCACAAAAGTAGAAGCTTCACTCCTGAATCCCTTTGGGAGAAAACAGCCAGCGACTAACAGCAGATATAAATGACCCAGCTTTCTGTCTGGGAACTGTAAAGATACCTCAGTTAATCAAAGTTCCTCGACTGTCGGCTTTGAATCGCATCTAGGAAGCGCGCTTCAAAAATATGGTTTTGAACTCAGGGCCACGCTTTCCGGAGCGCACATGAAAAACCTGAGAAAAACCTTTGTGCAACGGGAAACTTGTGTTATGTCGCCAAATTCAGCAGATGCGAGAGAGAAATTGACAAAATGCCACTGCTGCAGACATCAGGCAAAGATCATGGCATATGCTACGTGAGAGACTTGGCAGTATTTTTCTATTGATACAACCCAAGATTTCAAATGCTTTTGTGATCCTTCCAATAACTAAAGACACATTTTTAAGCAAACTTAGAATTTCTGTCATTACAAAAAAAAAATTAAAAATGCGAACATATTTTGATAATTTGCTGCTTTACATTGAAATTCTGGGCTGAATCATTAAGACACTGAAATATTACTTTGAGGTTCCAAAAGGACACCAATTTTGGGGGTTCGAAAATGTGCTACTTTTTGAGCTGCAAAAAAAATAATCACCAACTCTGGTGTTCCAAAAAGTGGCATTTTCTGGTTTAAAAAAAAACCACATTTTGTGCTTCCAACTATAGGAATCCCCCCCAAAAAATTGCTATATTGAAATGCTGGCTTGATTCATTAAGAGACTGAAATATTAAGCAAATGTTTATGATGACCCTTTTGTGTCAGTGTTCGTCCGTGTCGTCATTTGTTTTCATCATGTGCTTTCTTTGTCCTCTTCCCACCACCGTCAATGTTCATTTGTTCCACCTGTGTTCATCCCTTGTGTCTCATTAGCTTAATCATCCCTTCATCCATTTATACCCTTTCGTCTGTGTCCATTGTTGTCCGGTATTCTGATTCGTATGGTTCTGTTCCTGTGTCGTCCTGTCTTCCCGCATCCAATATCTGTTACCCGTAAGTGTTCAATAAACCCGTTTTTGTAATGTCCTTCATTCTCAGTCTCGTTGTGTCTCAGTCTCGTTGTGCCAGCCAGGCGTTACATTTTGTCATTTAGCAATTGGTTTGGTCTTGGCACATAAATCACATCAAGAAAGATGACTTTAATGCTGATTACATTCCTTGTACATTATTATAACTGTGGACATCACTTTTCTCTTAGAGTTAGAAAGACTATTAAAACTTTATAGTTAATGTTATCATTATAGCTGCTGACCTCGGTGTAAACGGCCTTTTAGGGCAAGTAATGGAAAAGATAAAAAAGATGAACAGATTCATGAAGAGTGCTTGGGCGATTTGAGGCATGCTTTCAAGAACAGCTATTTTTTTTAAAGATTCACTACTTTCCTTTCAATGATTGTGTTTACACGTGAACCACTGACACCTAATAAAACCTTGATTTTGAATTTGAAATGGTCAGGGTTTTTTTTTTCCTTCACTTTTGAAATTAAAAAGCATTCAAATCTGTGTGTCAGATTTTTTTAGATATCCGGTGAACTAATGATGAACTTTTGCCAGTGAAAAATTCCAGTATAAAATGCTGTGTAGTATACACACTGTTGGGTTTTTAGGTAGATTCAATGCTAAAACTCCTGCCCACACTTTCAGATCACAAGTATAAAGACCAGGGCTGTTAAAAATGACAAATTTAATTTTAAAGGTGATAGAGCAAAAACTCCACAGGGAAAACTATCAAAAGGAAAGTCAATATTCAACGAAATTTGTTCATGAAAGAACTACCAATGTCACATTCATTAACAAATTGTTCTTCTGAGGTATGAGTCAGCAGATGCTCACTGACTCACACTGATTCATTACTAAAGTTCACCCCAGTGATTTGATGATCCAGATTTAAAAAGGCCATTTAAAAACTGCCACTTTCTGAGTTCCAAAACACCATCAGTATCTGAGTACCAAAAAAGGTTAACAATTCTTTTGAATTACAAACTTTGGCAGTTACAAAACAATGCTAAATATGGGATTCTATTAAAGCACAACAAATAAGGGTTTCTAAAACAACTTTGTCTTTGGGGTTTAAAAAATATATAATTTTTAGTTTCCAAATAAGCACAAATTCTGAAGTTTGAAAAAGCTCCTGCATTGGGGATCCAAAAAACAAAAAATACACATTTTAGAGTTCCAAAAAACTTAAACACATTTTGACTTCCAAAAAGCAACCATTTTTAATAGTACCTATAAAGCATTGATTTATGGGTTCCACAAATACCAAATTTCTGCATTCCAAACAGCACTAATTTGGGGCTTTCAAAAAGCTCCAACTATGTGGTTCCAAAAAAATGCAAATGACTTCCAAAATGCAACAATATTTTCATAGTTTTCATAACTTTGGGGTTCCAAAACATACTTTGTTTTGGTTCCAAAAAAGCACAAATTTTGGAGTTCCAAAAAACTTCACCAAATGTTGACTTCCAAAACTTAACAATATTTTTATAGTTTCTATGAAGCATTGGTTTAAGGGTTCCTCAAAGACTCAATTTCTGCAAATAAAACAGCACCAATTTGGGACTTTCAAAAAAGCACCAATTTTGGGGTTCCAAAAAACTGATCTTTCAAAAAAGCATCAAGTGTGCAGTTACAAAAAGTGGCACATTTTGAGTTACAAAAAAAGCTCCAACTTTGGGGTTCCAAAAAAACATTGATTTCTAAATAGCAACAACAGTTTTATAGCCCCAAGCCCCAATAATGGGCTTTCAAACAAGCACAAATTTTGGGGCTCCAGAAAAGTTCCAACTGTGAGCTTTCAAAAAAGCACCAAGTCTGGGTCTACAAAAAGTGTCACTTTTCAAGTTCCAAAAAAAGCTCCAACTTTGGGGTTCCAAAAAACTTCACCAAACTTCAAATTCAAAATGCATCAATGTTTGAGTTACTAGCACTGATTTTGGGGTTCCACAAAGACAAAAAGCGCCAATATTTGGAACAACATAAAGGTGTGCAAATGACGATGACTAACTAGCGCTGTAAGTATAATGGGTGTATTTTCATGCCCACTCATTGTTTGTGTTCATCAAATGCGGGAGCACTAACTGTGATGGAGCCACTGGAGTGCCCGTGCCAGCTTTGTCTTGCTGGTGCTCCGAATTCCACAAACTGGCACAAACAATGGAGCATGTAGGTGTGTGTGTGTGTGAGTGTTTGTATTAGCCTGGCTTGCTCCCGAACAGGTGTCGAAACAGCTTTCATCCATTCAGCCCGCTCCACTTCTCTGGATTCCTTTATGAAAACACGACTCAGCCATCCCACAACTATTAACCGAGAAGCATATGGTGAGTCCACCACGCGCCTTCCTAAAAATTCACACAAAACTAATCAAAATCACACCAAAACACAAAGGAATTCCCCTCTGACCTCCGACACACACTGACAGATGGGAAGGGATGGAGTCCAACCACCCTGAAAATCACATTCGCCTCAAGTCACATGCCTTTTCATGCTGAATATCTGTGCCGAACGACAGCTTTGAATTGTTTTTCATGAATTTATGACACGTCGGGTGAACAGCGAAACATTTGACATCAAAAATAAAGAAAAAAGGGGAAGCTGACCAGAAATTGAATTGCTGTTTTTGATACGACAAGCATGAAGATTCAGGCGGAAAATAACAAAGTCTAACCGGATCTTATTTTGACACCGTGCTGCTGACATACCAAAATATAAAACGATGCATTATATATATTTATCGAGCTCTACTGTGGCGAGCGCTTCGATTCAATTTTCTCCAAGACATGCGCTCGGGGAGAAAAAGAACTGGCAGGCGAAAGACAAACAATACCGCTGAAATAAAGTGATGGATTTGGAGGGAAAGAAAAGGGTAACATAAAAAAGGGAAAGGGAGTCAGGGAGAGGACAGGTTTTCAACAACAACAAAAACAAATAAGACAAGGGCGTCTAGATGGTAAAATGGAGGAAGAAACACTCTCGCTAAAATATCTGTATTTAAAAGTCAATTACTTGTTAAAGGTGACAACTGATACAATTGTTTTCAATGGAGGAAATTTGCTTTGGTCTTCTAAATCAAAGAGAAATACTTTTTTAATTAATTTAATTCACCACTTTCGTGGTAATGAAATATATATTCATAAATTGTTACTTTTTATGTCTGAATAAAAAATAATAATTAAACATTTTTTTAAAAGAATGATTCGGATGGATGGATGGATGGGATTGGATGGATGGGTTTGGATATATGGATGGATGGGATTAGATTAAAGGGATTGGATGGATGGATGGATGGATGGATGGATGGATGGAATGGGATGGATGGAATGGGATGGATGGGATTGGATGGATGGGATTGGATGGATGGGATGGATGAGATTGGATGGATGGGTTTTGATATATGGATGGATAGGATTAGATGAAAGGGGTTCGATGGATGAGATTGGATGGATGGGATTGGATGAATGGATGGTGTGGATTGGACGGTATGGATGGATGGATGGATGGTATGGATGGTATGGGTGGATGGATGGTAAGGATGGTATGGGTGCATGGATGGATGGATGGATGGATGGATGGATGGTATGGATGGATGTTATGGATGGATGGTATGGATGAATGGTATGGATGAATGGTATGGATTAATGGTATGGTTTAATGGTATGGATGAATGGATGGTATAGAACAGGGGTGGACAAACTCGGTCCTGAAGGGCCGGTGTCTTGCACAGTTTAGCTCCAACTTTTTATCAAACACACCTGCTTATAGATTTTCAAGTGATCTTGAAGACACTGATTAACATGTTCAGGTGTGTTTGATTAGTGTTGGAGCTACACTGTGCAGGACACCGGCCCTCCAGGACTGAGTTTGCCCTCCCTGGTATAGATGGAAGCATGGGTGGATACATGAAAATTGTTGCTTATTGGTTTGGAGTAATTTCTTTGGTTTGGGCAAAATAATGGGTTTTGAAACAGCAATAAAACAAATGAATAAGCAAAGAAATGAAATGGTAAAAATAAAGGGATTAACACTCAAACATCTGTATGAGGAATTCATATAATCGGTTTGTGTGCTCATTAAAATAATCGCACTTACAGCACTTAATGAGCTTCATGAATCTCTAGATGTCTCCAGTCGTCGATTGAGGTGTTAAAGGTGTATTTTCAGACGAAAACGAGAGGTGAGAAAGACGACAAGAGGAGGGAAAAAAGCACCAGAGAAAGAACAAAATCGCTCAAAAGTGTAAGGGTCACACCAATATTCCTTTGTCTCAGTCAGACATAATGGACCCCTGGTGCCATATTGATTCAGAAGCATCGACTCGTTGCGAAAAAAAAGAGAGCAGCGGCGTGAGCTCCATTTGCAGCTTTTTATTTACTTATCTCCAGCGGTTTGATGTAAAACCTAATAAGAGCGTCCAACAAAGCTTTCTCATTTCCAACAACGTATGGCAAACCGCCACGAGCAACTCTGTCAAAATGAATGGTTTGTTTTGGTTTTTTGTGTGGCAGGTTTAAAAGGATAGTTCAACCCAAATAAGTCTGTTTTGGTATGATTTACTCAGCTTCATGTTGTCCCAGACCCGTATTATTGTCTTTCCTCGGTAAAACACAAAAGGAGATATTTGGAAGAATGTGCACACTGCACTTTTCCATATTTTAACTATATAAAGTCTGCTGTATTGTATTTGATAGGCCTTTTAGTATCATTATAAAAACATATTGTACTGTTGATAGGAAAATAAAACTAAACAAAGCTGAATGTTAACAAACATTATTATATACAATTGACATATTCTAGAATTGCAGGTAATTTACATTAAGTAATTTACATAATTTTTTCTTTATCTTTTCTGAAATTATATACTACAAGTGTGTCATTTACAGTAACCTGAATTCATTATTAATGTATTATATTGCAAAATGCTTAAATATGATATAGGAAACATTTGATTATTTTACTAATTGTTGTTTATTCATTTAGGGCGACGTGGTGGCACAGTAGGTAGCACAATCGCCTCACAGCAAGAAGGTCGCTGGTTCGAGCCTCGGCTGGGTCAGTTGGCCTATCTGTGTGGAGTTTGCATGTTCTCCCCATGTTCGTGTGGGTTTCCTCCGGGTGCTCCGGTTTCCCCCACAAGTCCAAAGAAATGCGGTACAGGTGAATTGGATAAGCTAAATTGTCCGTAGTGTATGTGTGTGAATGAGTGTGTATGGATGTTTCCCAGTGATGGGTTGCAGCTGGAAGGGTATCCGCTGCATAAAACATACGCTAGATAAGTTGGCGGTTCATTCTGCTGTGTCGACCCTAGATTAATAAAGGGACTAAGCCGAAAAGAAAATGAATGTTTATTCATTTATTAATTTTCTTTTCAGCTTAGTCCCTTTATTAATCAGAGGTCGCCACAGCAGAATGAACCACCAACCTATCCATTATCCTTACTTATTCTTATCCTTATGTATTTATAACTGAAATTTCAAATAATACAGAAAATGTATGCTTCATACAAATATTTATTAAACACACAAAAAGCTAAAGACTTACTTATTTCATGATAATTGAATGATTCAAGAGGCATAATAGACAGTCAAAATAGTTTGAAGTGGGAATCTTTAAGTTAATCATTTTAAGATAAAATGTCCGTAAATATACAGTACATACAAAAAATAATAATTTGTGTTATTATTAATAAGTTTGTTTGTTTTTATTTATTAAAACGTTTAAAAAAAAATTAATTAAATAAAAATGATTAAAGCTTGTTTTTGATAAATAACAGAAAGTTCATCTTGGAGATGAAAAATGTACCCATAATTCTAGAATCACCCACATGTTTCTGCAAAAATATCCTTTACATTTTGTAAACAGTATTAACAAAACTATGAAATATACAATTATAATTAAGAAATTAATTATAATTAAATAGAAATTAAATTATACATTTATTCATCTTTAAATTATAGTTATTACACCATTGCTTTAATGCAGCATTAGTTTCAGTTTTAAGTACAAATTATGTTTCAAATTTTATTAGTTTTTCACTTTAATTTAAGAAACGAATGAACATTCACCAAAATATCTCTTTTTTATTTACGATGGAAAGTAAGCCACACAGGTTCTGAACATCTGAATTATCATGTTTAGGTGAACTATCCATGCTAAGACACTGACAGCCAGACAAAATATGCCATCTTATGGACCTCTTGCATCACAAGCAAGTAAGTCACTAGAAATCCAGGGCACTATTTCTGTCTTTGTGGCTGAATTTCGAATGCTGGCTTTTGTTCCCAAGGGCACAATTTAACCAGCTCGTCTGTGTCCGAATCTATAGAGCAACACAAGTTTTTCCAAAGTATATTTTTTCAAGCTGCACCACAAAGAAGTAATTGGACACTGTTAAACAGGTTTAAAAAACAAACAAACAAACAAACAAATCGTATTAAAAGACTAGTACACCATAATTTCAAAGTTTAACCTAAACAAATTTTCTAAAATGTATGTTTAAATATGCAAATGAAGCACATATTCATTCATTCATTTTCTTTTCGGCTTAGTCCCTTTCTTAATCTGGGGTCGCCACAGCGGAATGAACCGCCAACTTACCCAGCATATGTTTTACGCAGCGTATGCCCTACCAGCTGCAACCTATCACTGGGAAACTTCCATACACACTCATTCATTCATTCATTCATTTTCTTTTCGGCTTAGTCCCTTTATTAATCTGGGGTCGCCACAGCGGAATGAACCACCAATATATATATATATTATAAAGAATCTCTATGTAATTAGAAAATATTGCAAGCAGCCAGAAAGAAATAAAAAACAAATCCTCTTTAAAGACCTTCAGAATATATTCAGTACAGCTTTGAGTTGGTTTTATTCCTATTTGACAGACTATACTCAATTTGTCCAATTCAAACCACTTAATTCAAACCCCACTCATGTTGTTTCTGGTGTTCCACAGGGATCGGTTCTGGGGCCCCTTCTGTTTCTTAATTACCTACTGGTACCATTTATTCATTAATTTTCCTATGGCTTAGTCCCTTTATTTATCAGGGGTTGCCACAGCGGAATGAACCACCAACTTATCCAGCATATGTTTTACACAGAGGATGCTCTTCCAGCAGCAATCCATTACTGGAAAACACCCATACACTTTCGCATTCACACTCATACACTACGGCCAATTTAGCTTATTCAATTTGCACGTCTTTGGACTGTGGGCGAAACCGGATCACCCAGAGGAAACCCATGCCAACGCTGGGAGAACATGCAAACTCCACACAGAAATGCCAACTGCCCCAGTCGGGGCTCAAACCAGTGACCTTCTTGCTGTGAGGTGACAGTGCTAACCACTGAGCCACCGTGTCGCCCTACTGGTACCATTTTTTTAGGAAATTTGGTATTCAAATTGTTACTTTTTCTGTCTAAGTTACAGTTCATGACTATGTAAAGTGTCATTGAGTGCCATGAAAGGCACCTATAAATAAAATGTATAATAATAAAAACATAATAGGGAAAAAAACTGTGATGTTTGGTTTATGTAAGTGCTGCTGTATGTTATGTAAGTGAATATTTATAGCTTTGTGCAGCTAAAAAAATTAAATTAAATCAAGAATATAGTCTTTAATACAAGTATGGTATTTCAAATTGATAAAGCGCAATAAAGGAAACACTTAAAAGTGTATTTTAGAAGTTTACTTTATGAAAAGCTGAAAAGCCCAAAATCTCAACATTGACAGGTGCATGAAAAAGGTTTTTCTTTTCCCTCTAGTCTCTTGCAGGTCAAAAGAGTCTCGAAATAATTACTAACAAGAATTTGAGTTTTCAACGTACTCTGCCTGCTCTGAAAGACGAAGTGCTGGAAGAGGCAAAGACAGAAAGGAAAGGAAGAGGCGTTAAAAGAGACCAACAAGTTACAGTAGAGCACAAACTGTCTACTTGTGCATCCACTGACTGGCCTAGATAAACTTCTTATGATGTATTTTCTGTTGAGGTGTAATTAATGTTCTCGGAAAACTCCATGTGGATCTGCAAATGGAACAGTGTTCGCATTAAAACTCTAAAAAGTGAAGAGAACAAAATACTTAGGTCGATATGAAGAAGTGTGTTTTTTGTAGCACATACTGTACAGTAAAAGTATCTTATGATGTTCTAATGTTATAAAGAGATACAAATAATACTTGTGAGAATATAAAATATACAAATTATTAAATTATATTAATAAAATACATGAAATAATACATAAATGAGCACATAAAATATACAAATAATGGATATAAAAAAATGAAAAACAAGCAAAATATTCAAATAAATGAATGTTTAGTTGGTTGGTTGGTTGTTGGGTTAAATGAATTAATAAATAAATGAATGAACGATTGATTGAACAACTGATTGGATGAACAAATGAATGATTGATTGAAAGAATGAATGATTGAAGGAATGATTGATTGAATGAATGAATTATTGATTGATTGAATGTTTGGTTTGTTGGTTGGTTGGATGAATAAATGAATGAATGAATGAATGAATGAATGAATGAATGAATGAATGAATGAACGAAAAAACTGTTGATTGAATGAATGAATGTTTGAATAACTGATTGATTGAAGGACTGAATGAATGATTGAAAGAATGAATGATTAATTGAACGAATGATTGATTGATTGATTGATTGATTGATTGATTGATTGATTGATTGA
>CAIGQW010031024.1:4599647-4611526 GCA_903798125.1 Danio choprae
CTCAAAAAAGTCATTTATTTGCCAAGTGGACTACACTGTTTGTGCTGTATTAATTGAAAACAAAATGACTTAAATGAGTCGTTCATTTCCAACTTGGACTACAAAATGCTTCAAAACAGTAATTTTCTTGTGAACTAGACTAAATTGTATTTAACAATAAGCCATGTGTTTGATAATCTAAAACTAACTAAAAACAACTCAAAATATGAATCCATTTGTGAATCAGACAACTCCGATTACTGATAGTGCTGTATGCTTTTGATTTAAAAATAAGCACCACAAAAGAGCCATTTGTTTGTAAGTCTTACTAAACTAACCACACTGTATGTTTTGCGCTCACTGAAAAGCAAATGGTTTAAATGAGTCAATTGTTTGGGAATCAGGCTAAACTGACGACTGACTGTTTTTGATCAACTAAAAAAATAAGCATCTGAAAAGAGCCATTTGCTTGCGCACACTTCACTGTTCACTTTTAAATCACAAAACTGAACTTGCCCAAATGATTCATTTGTTTGTGCATTTGCATTTTATGTTTGATTCAATAAAATAAGCAACTCAAAAGACTTTTGAGCAACTCAAAAGAAATTTTTGTCTTAGTTTTTCAGATTTAGCTAAAAGAAGCAGCTCATTGATGAATACACAAGTTGAGCCATGTTTGTGATAAGAACTGACTCAAAAGAATCATTTCTGAGGAGAGGAAAGGAAACTGCACAGGTTGTACTGTATGTTTTGATTTGCTACATTAAAAAATCATTTCAAAGAGTCTTTTGGCAGCAGAATCAATTGATTCATTCATTAAGCCCTGACCTTTACCATCACCACCACTATATGAAAGCAATCACATTATCTAGACTCGACCTCAGAGGACCAGCAGAAAAATTATACTACATTTACATCCTTTAATATACCTAATCACTCTGGTTGTTGCCACTAGTGTGTTAATTAATAAAAATTTCAGTCATTCCAGTGGTCTATCTCCAAGATCAGACATTTCTAATGTGTACCAGCTACTGTATGAATAGACACCTTTGATTGCGAGACAGAAAAGCGGACAGTATCTTTATGTGGCGATGATGAATGCCAGCGTAATCAAGCGATGTGATTGCATTTCAGACGCTATACTCCCCGAAGAAACTCCCCAAAGCTGCGTTTTGACCTTCTCATCACCACCAGAAGGAGATGAATCTGTTTCTTTGTTGATGAGCGAGAGTTCATTTGAGCATCTTCAATGTAGCGAGCAACAAATGAGACGCACAACAGAACGTCGAATGAATTACAAGCATGCAATAGTGGGGTATAATGTTGATTAGCAGACAAATAGGATATAAGTCATTTGAGTCGTAAAGATGAAATACTCACTGTCAATGTAGCTACACGATGTAAAATATTTGTGTTAGCTAGGGTTGTAAATTAATAGGAGTTTGTGGGAGAGATGCTATATGAAAAGAAAATAATAATTGGTCCATAAATTCAACATAAAGGGGCAAAAAGTGCTCACTGAATTATTTGCATCATAATTCAAGTGAAAGGTAAAAAATGAGTGAAAAGGGGGTAATTTAAGAAAAGTTCTTTGTGTTCTCGTCATTTCCATCCTGTTATTTACGTTTGAATTGCGGTGGCAGGAACTCATGTGATAATGAGGTCAGATAGGGAAAGATCACATTCGTTACATAGATTACAAAACCAGAAAGCCGTTTTTTAAGTGCAGTTTTAAAAGTAGAGATTTCAAGCTTAGATGTATTTGTCATGTCTGCGAGGCAAGAATTTGTTGCTAATATTCTCACAGCAGTGTGTTTGCAGAAAGCAGGGTGTTCAACACCATCAAGCAGCCAAAACTGTCATAAAGTACAGGTGTCTGGACTGAGCCCCTCCTCCAGAGAATCGTCAGTCTATATCGATTGGCTGCTTTACTAGAAGGCGGGGCTTCCTACACTAGAGTGGCCATATTGACCACTGAGTTTTCCACATTCAAAACTATATGAGTGACATGCCCTGTGTATTTTAGTCAGTCAGTCTTTATCCATTTCCCGAAGGCAATTTGGTTGCAGCATACAAGCATGTCACACATAATACGCAAAAACACATTGTACAATCCAAATCCACCCTAAATTTAAAAACTTTACAGCTGAGGAGATAAATGAAAGTTTGAACCGATTTGTTTTACTAATAGGAGTTGTGTATCAAATACCAGAAGGGGGAAGATACAACTTGTGGTGCATAGGATGGGAATCATCTGACAGAATACTCCGAGCTTTCCTCAAAACTTGTCTATGGTATAACTGAACCATAGTCATCTGTTTTCTCCCTGTTATTTTTCCTCCTAGGCTGACAATTTTCTTTGAAGTGTCCTGTCAAATACAATTAAACTATTACGTTTAATGTTAAAATGAACAATAAGTGTAAATTCAAATCATCATATTTTTCTTTTATGTTTTTCTTTTCGTTTTTTCACAGCATTGAGGCGTATATGCAATCACATTTGTTTATATTGTGAAGGGAAAGCAGCCAGGTTCGCCATTTCTTGCGGGAGTCCTCAGACACATTTTTGTAAGTAATGTCTGAAAAAATTAGTTAAAATTTGTAAATATTATACATAAAAGAAATCAGATACAGTTAATAAAGTATTTAAAAACCAAAACAGGAGGCTAATTTTGCCCCTTAATGGAAATGTTCATTTCTGAACTTAGTGTTAACATGATTGTACTGTTAAAAAAAATAATAATAAAATAAAAAAGCTTATTAGCTTATTCTTTATAAACTTATATCCAATTTTTCAATTTTCAACAAAATAAACATGATCTGAAATAAAATAAAATACATAAA
Source organism: Danio choprae (assembly GCA_903798125.1). NCBI lineage: Eukaryota > Metazoa > Chordata > Actinopteri > Cypriniformes > Danionidae > Danio > Danio choprae. The sequence goes on from CAIGQW010031024.1 coordinate 4,602,471, forward strand.
ATGTAATATTTGAATTGACATTTACATTACTAAATTATGGGCAGCACAGTGGTGCAGTGGGTAGCGCTTTCGCCTCACAGCAAGGCTGGTTTGAGCCTCGGCTGGGTCAGTTGGCATTTCTGTATGGAGTTTGCATGTTCTCCCCGTGTTTGCGTGGGTTTCCTCCGGGTGCTCCGGTTTCCCCCACAATTCCAAAGACATGCACTATAGGTGAATTGGGTAAGCTAAAATTGTCCGTAGTGTATGTGTGTGAATGGAAGTGTATGGGTGTTTCCCAGTGATGGGTTGCAGCTGGAAGGGCATCCGCTGCGTAAAACGTATGCTGGATAAGTTGGCGGTTCATTCCACTGTGGCGACCCCAGATTAATTAAGGGACTAAGCCGAAAAGAAAATGAATGAATGAATTACTAAATCATCTAAAACTACAAATTAAAAAACTACATGTACATTTAAAAAAAACAACTGCAAAATATAATAATAACAATTTTAACTATTAATTAAGAAACACAATAATATCTAAATTTTGCCATGACAACAATGTAAACCACAGAACGGCTATAAATGTCCATTTAAACAGCTTTTCAGCTTTCAACCTAAAAGAACATATATTAAAATATAAGTGCATTAATACAATTATAAGCTTCACATCTATGCTTTTAAATCCTACAAAAAAAAGGTTTCTCAAGTGCATGATTTTTGCTTCTGATAGATTTTGATTTGTGTTTAACCCTGAACACTTCTCTAAAAGGCCCTGAGACTGATTGAGTAATATGAAATCGCCATTTAAATGTTCATTTCATTAAGTGCTTCAGTTTAACACCCTGTGTGGCTCTGTGCTGGTTTTGGCTTTGATATTATTCATGAATATTGATTGACAGGAAGATTTTTGTGCAAATGCAGTATATGACGAGATACACTGATTACACCTTCATCAATCTCCTTTCTTTTGCTTCATGTTAGGAATAAAAAAAAAACTAAGGAAAGCTCTTACCCGTTTTGATCTTTTCTCGTCAGAACAATGAAGGTCATTGAAAACGAGGTGGAATTTAGACGGAAACTCACACTTTTAATCAAAGGGCAAAACCGCAGGAGGGCCGCTGGTGTTTTTGACAAATGTAGGGAAATAAAAAAGGCTCCCGGGTAGAATAAAGGGTAATTTTCTATAATTTCTGTGATCCAAGTGCCATGAAAATCTCTTTTATGAAACAGAACTTTTAGTGCAAATTTTGTGAAGATTTTAAACATTCTTTTCAGACAAATGAATGTGTTATAAAACTGTATTACACCTTCTCAAGGCAGTGTTTTTATGTGCTTTTATCCTTTTTATATTTTATTTGAGTTTTATGTTTTGTATATTTAATATGTAAACATTTTATTTCGGGCCTCACGGTGGTGCAGTGGGTAGCACGATCGCTTCACAGCAAGAAGGTCGCTGGTTCGAGCCTCGGCTGGGTCAGTTGGCATTTCTGTATGGAGTTTGCATGTTCTCCCCGTGTTTGCATGGGTTTCCTCCGGGTGCTCCGGTTTCCCCCACAAGTCCAAAGACATGCACTATAGGTGAATTGGGTAAGCTAAATTGTCCGTAGTGTATGTGTGTGAATGAGTGTGTGTGGGTGTTTCCCAGCGATGGGTTGCAGCTGGAAGGGCATCCGCTGTGTAAAACATATGCTGGATAAGTTGGCGGTTCATTCCACTGTGGCGACCCCAGATTAATAAAGGGACTAAGCCGAAAAAAATATGAATGAATGAATGAACATTTTATTTCAGGTAATATTTCATGATTATATTAAAACTAGAGTTGTTTCAGCTCAATTTAAATACGTAGTTTGAACAAACAACAAACGTCATTTTTATGAGTGTATCTCTACACAATCATAACTGGGTTATCATTGAAACACCAACACACATAATGTAAAATGATTCTAACTTATAACTGCACTACACTTTACATTTCTATTTTAAAATACCATTTATATAATAATTTAATTCAATTATTTAACTTGACAATTCTTTGTAAAATGTGCACAATTTCCAAAGTTAAAATTGTTTCTGTCTCAAATTGGATTTTGCACAAGTTTCTATCTGAATCAACACAACTTCAACCTCCTAAACTTATAAACAGCCCAGATTGATGAAAAACCCCCAAAAAACGTCAAGAGTAAAGAACACTTGAAAAAGGTGCCATAAGAAAAGTCAACGAGTTCTAAGTATCGGCTCCAGATAATTAAAACTTAGACAGAGATAAATTTCAGCGCCTGTTAATTACACAGAGGTGGGCAGAAATGGCACAGAGCCCATCAGTGCTGGATACCAACCCTATTCCTTCCAATATTTAGCATTTGTAGGCCACACGTACTCCAAAAGACACTCTGAAGGGCACCAAAAGAAGAGCACTCTGAATTAACTAATGTGAATAATGCCTCCAGATAAAGGTAACGCGTTTTGAAAGTGAAGGGAAAATAAAAGTGGGAAAAATGCATCTTAAATGCTATACTTCAGATTATGATTATATGCGTGAGGGTATTACAGTGAGTTCTTTGAAGTTGGGGACTAAAAGTGAATGTGAAGTGCACTTCAAAGGGTGGGAAAAGTCTCTCTGGTATCAATATGTCATATTCCCTTCCTTCAGTATTTTGTCTGTATACTTTACTTTGTGGAAAATAAGTCGTACCATATTAGGTCCTGTTTACACCCGGAATTTGCATTGTGGAAAATAAGTCATACCTAACTATATTAGGTCCTGTTTACAACTGGAATTTACATTTGTTTGTGTTGATCCAATTGCACGTGGATGACGCTACATTAAAAAAATGACTTTTGCTGCTTGTTATTTAAAATAAGTTAAATCAACACAATTCTTATGTTTTCTGGGGACGATTTCATTGTTTTATTTTCAATTCACTTAAATTTGTAGAAACAATTAAGTTGACTTAATCAATTTGTGTGGGAACAACATGAAGGAATTGTGTGAAAGCCAGCATTTTTTACAGTGTAAATACAGATGTAAATGAGGTGCAGACTGACATGTTTCCATCATGGCCACTTTTGACCACTGTCGATTGCTTTCATTAAAAAAAAAAACACAATTCTGAGTATGTATTTGGCAATGAATTGTGAGAACAAATGTCAAAAAAAAGTGTTTTCCCTCACATTTTCTGAGTGAAAATTGTCCATACTATTTTTTTTTATGTTCAGTACATCTGCATAAATTAAAGTTGCACAAGACGCTCAACTGAACATCCGACATTTACATTTAAAGGTTTCTTTTGATTATGATTGTTGACAATTATTACTCAAAATTAAAAAATTTCATCCGAATTCTGAGTTTGAAACCAGGGAAACAAATAATAAGTATACAAAAAGTAAATAAAATAAAAAGCAAAAATGAACAAAGACTGTGGTGAAATTCATTACAAACTAGTTTTAACCATGTCAAACTAAACAAATGTATTTTAAAGTCAAATTAAAACTAGCAATGTGTTGTCTTTTCTCACAATCTCAGCACATTTAGGACATAAAACACACACATTTACGTAAAATTTGGTATACAAGTCCAATTATTTATACCAAAAACAAGATTATTTCTCACCAAAAAACATACTGTTTTACATTTTGCGGAATTTATGGCTAATTAAGTTTTTATAAACAATTAAGCATAAAGTGCTAAACCTCGCAAAATGAGACTGCACAAATTCATATGCCCCACCAAAACATAAAACAGTGTTGAACAGACTCTCACTGGAGTCAACCGATGCCATCAGCAAGAACTGTGATGTATTTCAGGATCCCAGGCGGAAATTACAACACCAAAGCACCATATTTCACTTCATCTATAACAATATGGCATCTGTAGAAAAAGAATTCATGAAGAACATAAGCTTCTCAAATACTCTACATACATGACTCGAGCTGTGGTTTCAGACACACAACGCCGTCCCATTGTGTTAATCCACTCAAGTGTGGCACTGGAAATCGCATTACAGCCCACTAGAAGTGAAGAGAAACCTCTGTGGGAACTTTTGACCTGAGATTCACTGGGCAAATTTAGACTTGCGTTTTTGGTCAGTGGTGTGTGTGTCTCTGTGTGTGTGTTTCAGACTGGCAAGGTTGTCAAGGTGGACAGACTGATCCCAGGATGACAGATCCCAGCTGTGATCCAATTCAACGAAGACAAGAGACGTTTTGACATAAACTCCACGTCTCCATCATCTGCTACGACTCAGCATAGCCTTAAAGTGACAGTGCACCCGAAAATGAGATTCTGTCATCATTTACTCATCCTTGTTCTAAACGTATTTGAGTTTCTTTCATTTGTTAAAGACAAAAAGTAAATGTCAACAGGCAAAGCGTATTAAAAGTTTCCAGTTTTTGGCTAAAAATATTTTACCTAATTAAAAGTTTTCATCAAAATGCCCTAGCTGATGGATTACAATTAGAATTTCAAACATTTTCTGTTACAAGTTTTCTTTAACATTGTTTAAATATGTAAATAAGCCATTGCTTCATTGAATATGCGATAATTAGCAAATATTTCAAGTGCAAAAATCTGAACATTGAAATAAGTCTTTTTATTACTTCATACATACATACAAATATATATATATATATATATATATGAAATGTTGTAATGTTTTAAATCAGACAAAAAATTTACTAAACAATTTAATAAAAACATTTTACCAAATCCCACTGGAATACCTTCAGAATACAGATATGAATAGAACTGGGCAGTCCAGTGTATGTAAAGCTGCTAAAGTGGAGTTTTATGGCTCAGCGCAGGAAAAAAGTGAAAGCAGCCTTAAAAAATATGTATTGTCGTTGAAATGTACTGACATGAATGGATAAATAGTAACAAAATAAACACTTAAATGTGTATTTTGGAGGTTTCGTTAAACAGCCTACAGTGTCTAGCCCTAAAGTATTAATTCACTTTAAAATGATAATTCTACATATATAATAATATACACGAACAATGTCATTTTTGGATGTACTGTCTCTTTAAGAGTCCGTGTGGTCGAACTGAAAAACTATGGAATAACGCACTGTATCTACATTCTCCAAATAAAATAAATCTACAAAAAAATCTATCCCATTACATTCACTGTCGGAGAAACAAATTAGTGCTCACGTGCCTCAACATGTTTCTCATCCAACAGAGGCAATCAATAACTGAAAAAAAAGACCTGTTCCTTATACTACGTGATAACATGAACCCAATGACACAATCTGAACCTCTATAAAAGTCATTTCCATGTTAATGAATGATATATTGAAATATCTGGCAAGGAAAACCTCATTGTCAAAGCAAACTAATCTTCGACAGAACGATATGGCATGCGCAGATTACATTTATGGAGCCTGACAATGGCAGCAGAAAGACGGGGGTCTAAACAGGAATACAGGGATTTGAAAGAAATTAATTATATTTTGTTTCCACGTGATGCGAAGATGGTGGTTGTAAGATTACCGAGGTGCTTCTAATGCATAGGTGAATAGAATAGGAATAGGATTAATAAACCAAGTCACTTGAGAGATTGAGTTTCCACGCTTCAAATCTTCAAAATGCAGGAGATATTTGCATAATTAAAGGAGCAGTTGTGCAAAAATGGAAAATGTTGTCATTATTTTCCAAACCTCATGTGTTGAACATGATTAACAATTTGACATTTCACCAATTTAGTGGCTAATTCACATTTATTTGTAATCTCACTCATATGAAACTATAAAATGTGTGGCCTGCCTTGAAATATAATCATCACTGGGGTTTGAACAGTTTGAATAACAACTCGAATTCACCAAAACACAAAATACTTGCCATACAATTGTGTTGGTGCATTTTAAAAGCATTGTTAGCATCTATGTTTTTGTCTGTATTAAAACAATTGAAGATAGCATAAGCATAGTTTCTATTTTAAAAATGTAATTGTGAGGATTCTGTTATTGTGTTCCATGTGCTTCCCTTGTCATGTGCTTCCTTTGTTCTGTTTCCCGCCGTTTTAAGTGTTCATTAGTTTCACCTGTGTTCATCCCCTGTGTCTTATCAGTTAATCATGTTCCCCATGTATTTATACCCCTCTGTTTGTTTCATCCTTGTCCGGTATTGTAATGTCTACGTGTCCTGTCTCTTCAAGGCCCTGTATTTGTCGTAAGTGTTTGTTAAATAAATTCGTGTTTTGTTTACTCGCGTGTTCCTGTGCCTTTATGTACCTAATCGAGCGTGACAGTAATAAACATTGCAAAGTTATGTGGTTGCAACAACATTAACACTGTGTTGCTTGTGATTCTTGTATGTTGTTCGCTTCAAAAGCGAGTACATTTGAACACTGAAGAGATGCCGTTTTGTTTTTGCTTTAATGGTGACAAATCCCTCAGACGGATTCGATTTTAAACTTTGGGTGAGACCCTGTGATAGTTATTTAACACTTAGCGAGCTGTCTATTAGTAATCAAACAAAGTATTTTGATTTCTGTCATGTATAGAAACTTACACCAATAGGATTATGTTGTGGATGCCATCTTGTGGTCGGATACAATTATTCATTCTGCACATATACTCTTACAACGCATTATGAGTATTTTCTAGCTGTTGAGTGTACATCGGTTGTACAATTATTATTGTGATGCATTGTGGGATTGATTAAGCGCATGGTTTCGTACACCACTAGAAATGGCTGCTCCCTCAAATAAGGTACAATTTAAAAGTATAGGGGGGCGATTTTGGATAAAAACTCTGTCCTGTAGTTCACCATTGCTGACATCCACGTTTTCATTCACTTTTTTTTTTGTATTTTACACAGTAATTCTTTTTTAAATGTTCACATTTTCAGGCCAAAACATTTTCAGGCCAAAAGTTTTGAGGTTTTAGTTGGAAATGTGTAAACGCTCCCCTGTGTGAACATTCTCTAATTCCAAACCTCTTCAGCAGACGGATTTGGAGAATTCAAGCACTCGTGAGGCTAAGATGAATGCAGCTGGAGCCACAAGGCTATTTGTCCTGTGAACCACCACTCATCTGTCTTTTCTCAGCTTTGCTGTCGTCCCAAATGCAAACGCGAAGAGGAAGAACTCCAACAGGCCATTTTCTTCTTGGAGCAAATATGATTTCCAGCGATGCTGCTGGTCTTGTTCATTTATTAGCAGCCAGCAGCTGTGTGCACAATAGCCAAAGCTTGGGAGCTGTCCAGTGCTGAAAACACAGGATAAAAATACCAGGGAACAAGACAGAAAAGCTGCTATTGAAAGACCAAGCGCCTCGAGTAGCACTGTGCAAATTGCTGGCATAATTATCAGGCTTCTTTTCCTTCTGGACCTCTCCCACAGGGTAAGCGATAAAACATTTTCTAAATGAATCTTTAAACCGCAAGGTAGTGTGTTTTTGTCTGAGCGGCCCTGTGAGCCAAATGGAATCTATTCAAGACAGAAAAAGGAATTAGGGCTGAAAAGAAATTAAAATTAATCTTTCTTTTCCCTCTGCGAAGTTAAACTCTTACGGTCCTATTTCCAAAGCAGCAAAAACAGAGCAGGTGTCATGATTCATTTATGGTGTTTAAGGAGGCAAATGCCCGTTCTGAATAATGTATCTCCAGGTCTGGGTGCCGATAAATATTCAGACTTTGGGTGAAGGTGGATTGGCGGGTGACACATGTAGTAGAGACAGCAGCTGCCAACTGTTTCCTCTGGCTCATGGGATTAGACACAGCTAGTCTTTCTTGTCAGCTGTCAATCAAGAGCAGGTGCGTGCACACACACACACACACCATGAAATGCCAACCTGGATGAATGTGGGCATAAATTAAGACATTAAGTGGCATCTATTTGCCCCAAACTTAAACAGAATATCATTTTAGCTCACTTAAAGGGATAGATCACCCAAAAATGAAAATTATGTCATCATATACTCCCCCTTCACTTTCTTTCTTGAATACAAAAGAAGATATTTTGAAGAAAGCTAAAAACCTGTAACCATTGACTTTCATAGTATTTGTTTTTGCTACTATTGAGATCAATGGTAACGTTTCAGCTTTTTCAAAATATCTTCTTTTGAGTTCAACGGCTAAAAAGAAACACATAAACATTTGTAACCACATAAGGGTGAGTAAATAGTAAGTAAAATTTAGTTTTTTGGGTGAACTATCCCTTTAAAGGCTTGGTTCACCTCAAAATGTAAATTCATTCATCATTTACTCAATAACGTCTAAACCCACAAAAAAATCTGTTCATCTTCTAAACACTAATGAAGGAGGTTTTAATGAAATTTTACAGATTTCTGTTCTTACATTGAAAATCAGAAATTCTGATGCCTCCAAAAGACCTCCAAAAATAATCCTCTGTAGACATACATCAATACTTTATATGTTGAAGATATGTTATTGTAAGCGATTAGCTGACTAGTCTAACAAACCTCCAGACAGTCCAGAAAACAGCATGTATCATGAATCAATCATGCTGCTGAAATGTGTCTGTATTATGATCACTGAAAATTAAACATAAGCTTTCGTTTATTCAACACTATCCATAACACAAGCGTTTTCTGCACTGATTGAGGACATGACAATTTTTACATAAACCACTAATACATAAAACTCATAACATAAACTGACTGGCAAAATTCAACATTTATAAATATTTTGTTTATTCATGTGTTAGTGAGGGTGAGTGTGTGTATGCATCTAGGTCTATAGAAGTGAGGAAAAAAATAATCAGATCGATAGTATTTTGAGAAATAGGAGAAGAATAATTGTAAATTAATGAAAAGAAAAAGAGATGAATAAAAAAATTGTGGGGACTAGTAACAACATTTACAACATTAGTAATGATAATAAGAAGAAGAATATTAAAAAGTAAAGGAAGAACAAGGAAGGGAGCATGCAAAAACAATAACGAAACAAGTATACACACACACACACACACACACATATACATATATATATACACATACATATATACATATATATATACACATATATATATATACATATATATATATATATATACATATATATATATATACATATATATATATACATACATATATACATATATACACATACATATATA